>JAKOGQ010000067.1:0-18935 GCA_022457205.1 Saccharum spontaneum
ACAAATCACAGCTGCTGGCTAAGACGTGTCGAGACGTAGCGCAACAAGGTGAAAACAAAGGATGATGGAAAGAACGCACAGAACAAGCAAATAACCGGATTTTTTCTTTTTCCTGAATTTTTCCCTGATTTTCCCAAAAGGCACTAGTAGGAATCAAACTTTTTTATTTTTTCACTATTTTTTTATATTTTTCTCTGAACAAGGATCACAAAAGATGCAACCACAAAAATTGGCACCTACAACTGAGGTGGGATGTGGTCTACAGAAAAATAGCACGTTCTCTGAAAAGCGTGTAAAAACTTTGACAATTTTTTTCTTTACTTTCCTGATTTTTTTGGCAATTTTGATGAAACCAAATAGGGCGAAGCAATCTGTTGTTGAGCGTGGTTAACAATTGCAAGATGAAACTATGCTGACAGAAGAATATGTGGAGCTATGGGTAGGCACACAATATGACAGCAAGGATTAGCAATTAACGAATACAGATTAGCGATTGTTCAATCCGGATCCAAAGTACAAATCACAGCTGCTGGCTAAGACGTGTCGAGACGTAGCGCAACAAGGTGAAAACAAAGGATGATGGAAAGAACGCACAGAACAAGCAAATATCCAGATTTTTTCTTTTTCCTGAATTTTTTCCTGATTTTCCCAAAAGGCACTAGTAGGAATCAAACTTTTTTATTTTTTCACTATTTTTTTATATTTTTCTCTGAACAAGGATCACAAAAGATGCAACCACAAAAATTGGCACCTACAACTGAGGTGGGATGTGGTCAACAGAAAAATAGCACGTTCTTTGAAAAGCGTGCAAAAACTTTGACAATTTTTTTTCTTTATTTTCCTGATTTTTTTGGCAATTTTGATAAAACTAAACAGGGCGAAGCAATCTATTGTTGAGCGTGGTTAACAGTTGTAAGATGAAACTGTGCTGACAGAAGAATATGTGGAGCTATGGGTAGGCACACAATATGACAGCAAGAATTAGCAATTAACGAATACAGATTAACGATTGTTCAATCCGGATCCAAAGTACAAATCACAGCTGCTGGCTAAGACGTGTCGAGACGTAGCGCAACAAGGTGAAAACAAAGGATGATGGAAAGAACGCACAGAACAAGCAAATAACTAGATTTTTTCTTTTTCCTGAATTTTTCCCTGATTTTCCCAAAAGGCACTAGTAGGAATCAAACTTTTTTATTTTTTCACTATTTTTTTATATTTTTTTCTCTGAACAAGGATCACAAAAGATGCAACCACAAAAATTGGCACCTACAACTGAGGTGGGATGTGGTCTACAGAAAAATAGCACGTTCTCTGAAAAGCGGGCAAAAACAATGACAATTTTTTCTTTATTTTCCTGATTTTTTTGGAAATTTTGATGAAACCAAACAGGGCGAAGCAATCTGTTGTTGAGCATGGTTAACAGTTGCAAGATGAAACTATGCTGACAGAAGAATATGTGGAGCTATGGGTAGGCACACAATATGACAACAAGGATTAGCAATTAACGAATACAGATTAGCGATTGTTCAATCCGGATCCAAAGTACAAATCACAGCTACTGGCTAAGACGTGTCGAGACGTAGCGCAACAAGGTGAAAACAAAGGATGATGGAAAGAACGCACAGAACAAGCAAATAACCAGATTTTTTCTTTTTCCTGAATTTTTTCCTGATTTTCCCAAAAGGCACTAGTAGGAATCAAACTTTTTTATTTTTTCACTATTTTTTTATATTTTTCTCTGAACAAGGATCACAAAAGATGCAACCACAAAAATTGGCACCTACAACTGAGGTGGGATGTGGTCTACAGAAAAATAGCACGTTCTCTGAAAAGCGTGCAAAAACTTTGACAATTTTTTTTCTTTATTTTCCTGATTTTTTTGGCAATTTTGATAAAACTAAACAGGGCGAAGCAATCTATTGTTGAGCGTGGTTAACAGTTCTAAGATGAAACTGTGCTGACAGAAGAATATGTGGAGCTATGGGTAGGCACACAATATGACAGCAAGAATTAGCAATTAACGAATACAGATTAGCGATTGTTCAATCCGGATCCAAAGTACAAATCACAGCTGCTGGCTAAGACGTGTCGAGACGTAGCGCAATAAGGTGAAAACAAAGGATGATGGAAAGAACGCACAGAACAAGCAAATAACCAGATTTTTTCTTTTTCCTGAATTTTTCCCTGATTTTCCCAAAAGGCACTAGTAGGAATCAAACTTTTTTATTTTTTCACTATTTTTTTTATATTTTTTCTCTGAACAAGGATCACAAAAGATGCAACCACAAAAATTGGCACCTACAACTTAGGTGGGATGTGGTCTACAGAAAAATAGCACGTTCTCTGAAAAGCGGGCAAAAACATTGACAATTTTTTCTTTATTTTCCTGATTTTTTTGGAAATTTTGATGAAACCAAACAGGGCGAAGCAATCTGTTGTTGAGCGTGGTTAACAGTTGCAAGATGAAACTATGCTGACAGAAGAATATGTGGAGCTATGGGTAGGCACACAATATGACAACAAGGATTAGCAATTAACGAATACAGATTAGCGATTGTTCAATCCGGATCCAAAGTACAAATCACAGCTACTGGCTAAGACGTGTCGAGACGTAGCGCAACAAGGTGAAAACAAAGGATGATGGAAAGAACGCACAGAACAAGCAAATAACCAGATTTTTTCTTTTTCCTGAATTTTTTCCTGATTTTCCCAAAAGGCACTAGTAGGAATCAAACTTTTTTATTTTTTCACTATTTTTTTATATTTTTCTCTGAACAAGGATCACAAAAGATGCAACCACAAAAATTGGCACCTACAACTGAGGTGGGATGTGGTCTACAGAAAAATAGCACGTTCTCTGAAAAGCGTGCAAAAACTTTGACAATTTTTTTTCTTTATTTTCCTGATTTTTTTGGCAATTTTGATAAAACTAAACAGGGCGAAGCAATCTATTGTTGAGCGTGGTTAACAGTTCTAAGATGAAACTGTGCTGACAGAAGAATATGTGGAGCTATGGGTAGGCACACAATATGACAGCAAGAATTAGCAATTAACGAATACAGATTAGCGATTGTTCAATCCGGATCCAAAGTACAAATCACAGCTGCTGGCTAAGACGTGTCGAGACGTAGCGCAATAAGGTGAAAACAAAGGATGATGGAAAGAACGCACAGAACAAGCAAATAACCAGATTTTTTCTTTTTCCTGAATTTTTCCCTGATTTTCCCAAAAGGCACTAGTAGGAATCAAACTTTTTTATTTTTTCACTATTTTTTTTATATTTTTTCTCTGAACAAGGATCACAAAAGATGCAACCACAAAAATTGGCACCTACAACTTAGGTGGGATGTGGTCTACAGAAAAATAGCACGTTCTCTGAAAAGCGGGCAAAAACATTGACAATTTTTTCTTTATTTTCCTGATTTTTTTGGAAATTTTGATGAAACCAAACAGGGCGAAGCAATCTGTTGTTGAGCGTGGTTAACAGTTGCAAGATGAAACTATGCTGACAGAAGAATATGTGGAGCTATGGGTAGGCACACAATATGACAACAAGGATTAGCAATTAACGAATACAGATTAGCGATTGTTCAATCCGGATCCAAAGTACAAATCACAGCTGCTGGCTAAGACGTGTCGAGACGTAGCGCAACAAGGTGAAAACAAAGGATGATGGAAAGAACGCACAGAACAAGCAAATAACCAGATTTTTTCTTTTTCCTGAATTTTTTCCTGATTTTCCCAAAAGGCACTAGTAGGAATCAAACTTTTTTATTTTTTCACTATTTTTTTATATTTTTCTCTGAACAAGGATCACAAAAGATGCAACCACAAAAATTGGCACCTACAACTGAGGTGGGATGTGGTCTACAGAAAAATAGCACGTTCTCTGAAAAGCGTGCAAAAACTTTGACAATTTTTTTTCTTTATTTTCCTGATTTTTTTGGCAATTTTGATAAAACTAAACAGGGCGAAGCAATCTATTGTTGAGCGTGGTTAACAGTTGTAAGATGAAACTGTGCTGACAGAAGAATATGTGGAGCTATGGGTAGGCACACAATATGACAGCAAGGATTAGCAATTAACGAATACAGATTAGCGATTGTTCAATCCGGATCCAAAGTACAAATCACAGCTGCTGGCTAAGACGTGTCGAGACGTAGCGCAACAAGGTGAAAACAAAGGATGATGGAAAGAACGCACAGAACAAGCAAATAACCAGATTTTTTCTTTTTCCTGAATTTTTTCCTGATTTTCCCAAAAGGCACTAGTAGGAATCAAACTTTTTTATTTTTTCACTATTTTTTTATATTTTTCTCTGAACAAGGATCACAAAAGATGCAACCACAAAAATTGGCACCTACAACTGAGGTGGGATGTGGTCTACAGAAAAATAGCACGTTCTCTGAAAAGCGTGCAAAAACTTTGACAATTTTTTTTCTTTATTTTCCTGATTTTTTTGGCAATTTTGATAAAACTAAACAGGGCGAAGCAATCTATTGTTGAGCGTGGTTAACAGTTGTAAGATGAAACTGTGCTGACAGAAGAATATGTGGAGCTATGGGTAGGCACACAATATGACAGCAAGAATTAGCAATTAACGAATACAGATTAGCGATTGTTCAATCCGGATCCAAAGTACAAATCACAGCTGCTGGCTAAGACGTGTCGAGACGTAGCGCAATAAGGTGAAAACAAAGGATGATGGAAAGAACGCACAGAACAAGCAAATAACCAGATTTTTTCTTTTTCCTGAATTTTTCCCTGATTTTCCCAAAAGGCACTAGTAGGAATCAAACTTTTTTATTTTTTCACTATTTTTTTTATATTTTTTCTCTGAACAAGGATCACAAAAGATGCAACCACAAAAATTGGCACCTACAACTTAGGTGGGATGTGGTCTACAGAAAAATAGCACGTTCTCTGAAAAGCGGGCAAAAACATTGACAATTTTTTCTTTATTTTCCTGATTTTTTTGGAAATTTTGATGAAACCAAACAGGGCGAAGCAATCTGTTGTTGAGCGTGGTTAACAGTTGCAAGATGAAACTATGCTGACAGAAGAATATGTGGAGCTATGGGTAGGCACACAATATGACAACAAGGATTAGCAATTAACGAATACAGATTAGCGATTGTTCAATCCGGATCCAAAGTACAAATCACAGCTACTGGCTAAGACGTGTCGAGACGTAGCGCAACAAGGTGAAAACAAAGGATGATGGAAAGAACGCACAGAACAAGCAAATAACCAGATTTTTTCTTTTTCCTGAATTTTTTCCTGATTTTCCCAAAAGGCACTAGTAGGAATCAAACTTTTTATTTTTTCACTATTTTTTTATATTTTTCTCTGAACAAGGATCACAAAAGATGCAACCACAAAAATTGGCACCTACAACTGAGGTGGGATGTGGTCTACAGAAAAATAGCACGTTCTCTGAAAAGCGTGCAAAAACTTTGACAATTTTTTTTCTTTATTTTCCTGATTTTTTTGGCAATTTTGATAAAACTAAACAGGGCGAAGCAATCTATTGTTGAGCGTGGTTAACAGTTGTAAGATGAAACTGTGCTGACAGAAGAATATGTGGAGCTATGGGTAGGCACACAATATGACAGCAAGGATTAGCAATTAACGAATACAGATTAGCGATTGTTCAATCCGGATCCAAAGTACAAATCACAGCTGCTGGCTAAGACGTGTCGAGACGTAGCGCAACAAGGTGAAAACAAAGGATGATGGAAAGAACGCACAGAACAAGCAAATAACCAGATTTTTTCTTTTTCCTGAATTTTTTCCTGATTTTCCCAAAAGGCACTAGTAGGAATCAAACTTTTTTATTTTTTCACTATTTTTTTATATTTTTTCTTTGAACAAGGATCACAAAAGATGCAACCACAAAAATTGGCACCTACAACTGAGGTGGGATGTGGTCTACAGAAAAATAGCACGTTCTCTGAAAAGCGTGCAAAAACATTGACAATTTTTTCTTTATTTTCCTGATTTTTTTGGCAATTTTGATGAAACCAAGCAGGGCGAAGAAATCTGTTGTTGAGCGTGGTTAACAGCTGTAAGATGAAACCGTGCTGACAGAAGAATATGTGGAGCTATGGGTAGGCACACAATATGACAGCAAGGATTAGCAATTAACGAATACAGATTAGCGATTGTTCAATCCGGATCCAAAGTACAAATCACAGCTGCTGGCTAAGACGTGTCGAGACGTAGCGCAACAAGGTGAAAACAAAGGATGATGGAAAGAACGCACAGAACAAGCAAATAACCAGATTTTTTCTTTTTCCTGAATTTTTCCCTGATTTTCCCAAAAGGCACTAGTAGGAATCAAACTTTTTTATTTTTTCACTATTTTTTTTATATTTTTTCTCTGAACAAGGATCACAAAAGATGCAACCACAAAAATTGGCACATACAACTGAGGTGGGATGTGGTCTACAGAAAAATAGCACGTTCTTTGAAAAGCGTGCAAAAACTTTGACAATTTTTTCTTTATTTTCCTGATTTTTTGGCAATTTTGATGAAATTAAACAAGGCGAAGCAATCTGTTGGTGAGCGTGGTTAACAATTGCAAGATGAAACTGTGCTGA
Source organism: Saccharum spontaneum (assembly GCA_022457205.1). Classification (NCBI taxonomy): domain Eukaryota; kingdom Viridiplantae; phylum Streptophyta; class Magnoliopsida; order Poales; family Poaceae; genus Saccharum; species Saccharum spontaneum. The sequence goes on from JAKOGQ010000067.1 coordinate 6,606, forward strand.
CAGAAGAATATGTGGAGCTATGGGTAGGCACACAATATGACAGCAAGGATTAGCAATTAACGAATACAGGTTAGCGATTGTTCAATCCGGATCCAAAGTACAAATCACAGCTGCTGGCTAAGACGTGTCGAGACGTAGCGCAACAAGGTGAAAACAAAGGATGATGGAAAGAACGCACAGAACAAGCAAATAACCGTATTTTTTCTTTTTCCTGAATTTTTCCCTGATTTTCCCAAAAGGCACTAGTAGGAATCAAACTTTTTTATTTTTTCACTATTTTTTTTATATTTTTCTCTGAACAAGGATCACAAAAGATGCAACCACAAAAATTGGCACCTACAGTTGAGGTGGGATGTGGTCTACAGAAAAATAGCACGTTCTCTAAAAAGCGTGCAAAAACTTTGACAATTTTTTTCTTTATTTTCCTGATTTTTTGGCAATTTTGATGAAACCAAACAGGGCGAAGCAATCTGTTGTTGAGCGTGGTTAACAGTTGCAAGATGAAACTATGCTGACAGAAGAATATGTGGAGCTATGGGTACGCACACAATATGACAGCAAGGATTAGCAATTAACGAATACAGATTAGCGATTGTTCAATCCGGATCCAAAGTACAAATCACAGCTGCTGGCTAAGACGTGTCGAGACATAGCGCAACAAGGTGAAAACAAAGGATGATGGAAAGAACGCACAGAACAAGCAAATAACTAGATTTTTTCTTTTTCCTAAATTTTTTCCTGATTTTCCCAAAAGGCACTAGTAGGAATCAAACTTTTTTATTTTTTCACTATTTTTTTTATATTTTTCTCTGAACAAGGATCACAAAAGATGCAACCACAAAAATTGGCACCTACAACTGAGGTGGGATGTGGTCTACAGAAAAATAGCACGTTCTCTGAAAAGCGTGCAAAAACTTTAACAATTTTTTTTCTTTATTTTCCTGATTTTTTTGGCAATTTTGATAAAACTAAACAGGGCGAAGCAATCTGTTGTTGAGCGTGGTTAACAGTTGTAAGATGAAACTGTGCTGACAGAAGAATATGTGGAGCTATGGGTAGGCACACAATATGACAGCAAGAATGAGCAATTAACGAATACAGATTAGCGATTGTTCAATCCGGATCCAAAGTACAAATCACAGCTGCTGGCTAAGACGTGTCGAGACGTAGCGCAACAAGGTGAAAACAAAGGATGATGGAAAGAACGCACAGAACAAGCAAATAACCAGATTTTTTCTTTTTCCTGAATTTTTCCCTGATTTTCCCAAAAGGCACTAGTAGGAATCAAACTTTTTTATTTTTTCACTATTTTTTTATATTTTTTCTTTGAACAAGGATCACAAAAGATGCAACCACAAAAATTGGCACCTACAACTGAGGTGGGATGTGGTCTACAGAAAAATAGCACGTTCTCTGAAAAGCGTGCAAAAACATTGACAATTTTTTCTTTATTTTCCTGATTTTTTTGGCAATTTTGATGAAACCAAACAGGGCGAAGCAATCTGTTGTTGAGCGTGGTTAACAGCTGTAAGATGAAACTGTGCTGACAGAAGAATATGTGGAGCTATGGGTAGGCACACAATATGACAGCAAGGATTAGCAATTAACGAATACAGATTAGCGATTGTTCAATCCGGATCCAAAGTACAAATCACAGCTGCTGGCTAAGACGTGTCGAGACGTAGCGCAACAAGGTGAAAACAAAGGATGATGGAAAGAACGCACAGAACAAGCAAATAACCGGATTTTTTCTTTTTCCTGAATTTTTCCCGGATTTTCCCAAAAGGCACTAGTAGGAATCAAACTTTTTTATTTTTTCACTATTTTTTTATATTTTTTCTTTGAACAAGGATCACAAAAGATGCAACAACAAAAATTGGCACATACAACTGAGGTGGGATGTGGTCTACAGAAAAATAGCACGTTCTCTGAAAAGCATGCAAAAACTTTGATAATTTTTTTCTTTATTTTCCTGATTTTTTTGGCAATTTTGATGAAATTAAACAGGGCGAAGCAATCTGTTGTTGAGCGTGGTTAACAATTGCAAGATGAAACTGTGCTGACAGAAGAATATGTGGAGCTATGGGTAGGCACACAATATTACAGCAAGGATTAGCAATTAACGAATACAGATTAGCGATTGTTCAATCCGGATCCAAAGTACAAATCACAGCTGCTGGCTAAGACGTGTCGAGACGTAGCGCAACAAGGTGAAAACAAAGGATGATGGAAAGAACGCACAGAACAAGCAAATATCCAGATTTTTTCTTTTTCCTGAATTTTTTCCTGATTTTCCCAAAAGGCACTAGTAGGAATCAAACTTTTTTATTTTTTCACTATTTTTTTTATATTTTTCTCTGAACAAGGATCACAAAAGATGCAAGCACAAAAATTGGCACCTACAACTGAGGTGGGATGTGGTCTACAGAAAAATAGCACGTTCTCTGAAAAGCGTGCAAAAACTTTGACAATTTTTTTTCTTTATTTTCCTGATTTTTTGGCAATTTTGATAAAACTAAACAGGGCGAAGCAATCTATTGTTGAGCGTGGTTAACAGTTGTAAGATGAAACTGTGCTGACAGAAGAATATGTGGAGCTATGGGTAGGCACACAATATGACAGCAAGACTTAGCAATTAACGAATACAGATTAACGATTGTTCAATCCGGATCCAAAGTACAAATCACAGCTGCTGGCTAAGACGTGTCGAGACGTAGCGCAACAAGGTGAAAACAAAGGATGATGGAAAGAACGCACAGAACAAGCAAATAACTAGATTTTTTCTTTTTCCTGAATTTTTCCCTGATTTTCCCAAAAGGCACTAGTAGGAATCAAACTTTTTTATTTTTTCACTATTTTTTTATATTTTTTCTCTGAACAAGGATCACAAAAGATGCAACCACAAAAATTGGCACCTACAACGGAGGTGGGATGTGGTCTACAGAAAAATAGCACGTTCTCTGAAAAGCGGGCAAAAACAATGACAATTTTTTCTTTATTTTCCTGATTTTTTTGGAAATTTTGATGAAACCAAACAGGGCGAAGCAATCTGTTGTTGAGCGTGGTTAACAGTTGCAACATGAAACTATGCTGACAGAAGAATATGTGGAGCTATGGGTAGGCACACAATATGACAGCAAGGATTAGCAATTAACGAATACAGATTAGCGATTGTTCAATCCGGATCCAAAGTACAAATCACAGCTGCTGGCTAAGACGTGTCGAGACGTAGCGCAACAAGGTGAAAACAAAGGATGATGGAAAGAACGCACAGAACAAGCAAATAACCAGATTTTTTCTTTTTCCTGAATTTTTTCCTGATTTTCCCAAAAGGCACTAGTAGGAATCAAACTTTTTTATTTTTTCACTATTTTTTTTATATTTTTCTCTGAACAAGGATCACAAAAGATGCAACCACAAAAATTGGCACCTACAACTGAGGTGGGATGTGGTCTACAGAAAAATAGCACGTTCTCTGAAAAGCGTGCAAAAACTTTGACAATTTTTTTCTTTATTTTCCTGATTTTTTTTGGCAATTTTGATAAAACTAAACAGGGCGAAGCAATCTATTGTTGAGCGTGGTTAACAGTTGTAAGATGAAACTGTGCTGACAGAAGAATATGTGGAGCTATGGGTAGGCACACAATATGACAGCAAGAATTAGCAATTAACGAATACAGATTAGCGATTGTTCAATCCGGATCCAAAGTACAAATCACAGCTGTTGGCTAAGACGTGTCGAGACGTAGCGCAATAAGGTGAAAACAAAGGATGATGGAAAGAACGCACAGAACAAGCAAATAACCAGATTTTTTCTTTTTCCTGAATTTTTCCCTGATTTTCCGAAAAGGCACTAGTAGGAATCAAACTTTTTTATTTTTTCACTATTTTTTTTATATTTTTTCTCTGAACAAGGATCACAAAAGATGCAACCACAAAAATTGGCACCTACAACTGAGGTGGGATGTGGTCTACAGAAAAATAGCATGTTCTCTGAAAAGCGGGCAAAAACATTGACAATTTTTTCTTTATTTTCCTGATTTTTTTGGCAATTTTGATGAAACCAAACAGGGCAAAGCAATCTTTTGTTGAGCATGGTTAACAGTTGTAAGATGAAACTGTGCTGACAGAAGAATATGTGGAGCTATGGGTAGGCACACAATATGACAGCAAGGATTAGCAATTAACGAATACAGATTAGCGATTGTTCAATCCGGATCCAAAGTACAAATCACAGCTGCTGGCTAAGACGTGTCGAGACGTAGCGCAACAAGGTGAAAACAAAGGATGATGGAAAGAACGCACAGAACAAGCAAATATCCAGATTTTTTCTTTTTCCTGAATTTTTTCCTGATTTTCCCAAAAGGCACTAGTAGGAATCAAACTTTTTTATTTTTTCACTATTTTTTTTTATATTTTTCTCTGAACAAGGATCACAAAAGATGCAACCACAAAAATTGGCACCTACAACTGAGGTGGGATGTGGTCTACAGAAAAATAGCACGTTCTCTGAAAAGCGTGCAAAAACTTTGACAATTTTTTTTCTTTATTTTCCTAATTTTTTGGCAATTTTGATAAAACTAAACAGGGCGAAGCAATCTATTGTTGAGCGTGGTTAACAGTTGTAAGATGAAACTGTGCTGACAGAAGAATATGTGGAGCTATGGGTAGGCACACAATATGACAGCAAGAATTAGCAATTAACGAATACAGATTAACGATTGTTCAATCCGGATCCAAAGTACAAATCACAGCTGCTGGCTAAGACGTGTCGAGACGTAGCGCAACAAGGTGAAAACAAAGGATGATGGAAAGAACGCACAGAACAAGCAAATAACTAGATTTTTTCTTTTTCCTGAATTTTTCCCTGATTTTCCCAAAAGGCACTAGTAGGAATCAAACTTTTTTATTTTTTCACTATTTTTTATATTTTTTCTCTGAACAAGGATCACAAAAGATGCAACCACAAAAATTGGCACCTACAACTGAGGTGGGATGTGGTCTACAGAAAAATAGCACGTTCTCTGAAAAGCGGGCAAAAACAATGACAATTTTTTCTTTATTTTCCTGATTTTTTTGGAAATTTTGATGAAACCAAACAGGGCGAAGCAATCTGTTGTTGAGCGTGGTTAACAGTTGCAAGATGAAACTATGCTGACAGAAGAATATGTGGAGCTATGGGTAGGCACACAATATGACAGCAAGGATTAGCAATTAACGAATACAGATTAGCGATTGTTCAATCCGGATCCAAAGTATAAATCACAGCTGCTGGCTAAGACGTGTCGAGACGTAGCGCAACAAGGTGAAAACAAAGGATGATGGAAAGAACGCACAGAACAAGCAAATAACCAGATTTTTTCTTTTTCCTGAATTTTTTCCTGATTTTCCCAAAAGGCACTAGTAGGAATCAAACTTTTTTATTTTTTCACTATTTTTTTATATTTTTCTCTGAACAAGGATCACAAAAGATGCAACCACAAAAATTGGCACCTACAACTGAGGTGGGATGTGGTCTACAGAAAAATAGCACGTTCTCTGAAAAGCGTGCAAAAACTTTGACAATTTTTTCCTTTATTTTCCTGATTTTTTTTGGCAATTTTGATAAAACTAAACAGGGCGAAGCAATCTATTGTTGAGCGTGGTTAACAGTTGTAAGATGAAACTGTGCTGACAGAAGAATATGTGGAGCTATGGGTAGGCACACAATATGACAGCAAGAATTAGCAATTAACGAATACAGATTAGCGATTGTTCAATCCGGATCCAAAGTACAAATCACAGCTGCTGGCTAAGACGTGTCGAGACGTAGCGCAATAAGGTGAAAACAAAGGATGATGGAAAGAACGCACAGAACAAGCAAATAACCAGATTTTTTCTTTTTCCTGAATTTTTCCCTGATTTTCCCAAAAGGCACTAGTAGGAATCAAACTTTTTTATTTTTTCACTATTTTTTTTATATTTTTTCTCTGAACAAGGATCACAAAAGATGCAACCACAAAAATTGGCACCTACAACTGAGGTGGGATGTGGTCTACAGAAAAATAGCACGTTCTCTGAAAAACGGGCAAAAACATTGACAATTTTTTCTTTATTTTCCTGATTTTTTTGGCAATTTTGATGAAACCAAACAGGGCAAAGCAATCTTTTGTTGAGCGTGGTTAACAGTTGTAAGATGAAACTGTGCTGACAGAAGAATATGTGGAGCTATGGGTAGGCACACAATATGACAGCAAGGATTAGCAATTAACGAATACAGATTAGCGATTGTTCAATCCGGATCCAAAGTACAAATCACAGCTGCTGGCTAAGACGTGTCGAGACGTAGCGCAACAAGGTGAAAACAAAGGATGATGGAAAGAACGCACAGAACAAGCAAATATCCAGATTTTTTCTTTTTCCTGAATTTTTTCCTGATTTTCCCAAAAGGCACTAGTAGGAATCAAACTTTTTTATTTTTTCACTATTTTTTTTTATATTTTTCTCTGAACAAGGATCACAAAAGATGCAACCACAAAAATTGGCACCTACAACTGAGGTGGGATGTGGTCTACAGAAAAATAGCACGTTCTCTGAAAAGCGTGCAAAAACTTTGACAATTTTTTTTCTTTATTTTCCTGATTTTTTGGCAATTTTGATAAAACTAAACAGGGCGAAGCAATCTATTGTTGAGCGTGGTTAACAGTTGTAAGATGAAACTGTGCTGACAGAAGAATATGTGGAGCTATGGGTAGGCACACAATATGACAGCAAGAATTAGCAATTAACGAATACAGATTAACGATTTTCAATCCGGATCCAAAGTACAAATCACAGCTGCTGGCTAAGACGTGTCGAGACGTAGCGCAACAAGGTGAAAACAAAGGATGATGGAAAGAACGCACAGAACAAGCAAATAACTAGATTTTTTCTTTTTCCTGAATTTTTCCCTGATTTTCCCAAAAGGCACTAGTAGGAATCAAACTTTTTTATTTTTTCACTATTTTTTTATATTTTTTCTCTGAACAAGGATCACAAAAGATGCAACCACAAAAATTGGCACCTACAACTGAGGTGGGATGTGGTCTACAGAAAAATAGCACGTTCTCTGAAAAGCGGGCAAAAACAATGACAATTTTTTCTTTATTTTCCTGATTTTTTTGGAAATTTTGATGAAACCAAACAGGGCGAAGCAATCTGTTGTTGAGCGTGGTTAACAGTTGCAAGATGAAACTATGCTGACAGAAGAATATGTGGAGCAATGGGTAGGCACACAATATGACAGCAAGGATTAGCAATTAACGAATACAGATTAGCGATTGTTCAATCCGGATCCAAAGTACAAATCACAGCTGCTGGCTAAGACGTGTCGAGACGTAGCGCAACAAGGTGAAAACAAAGGATGATGGAAAGAACGCACAGAACAAGCAAATAACCAGATTTTTTCTTTTTCCTGAATTTTTTCCTGATTTTCCCAAAAGGCACTAGTAGGAATCAAACTTTTTTATTTTTTCACTATTTTTTTATATTTTTCTCTCAACAAGGATCACAAAAGATGCAACCACAAAAATTGGCACCTACAACTGAGGTGGGATGTGGTCTACAGAAAAATAGCACGTTCTCTGAAAAGCGTGCAAAAACTTTGATAATTTTTTTTCTTTATTTTCCTTATTTTTTTGGCAATTTTGATAAAACTAAACAGGGCGAAGCAATCTATTGTTGAGCGTGGTTAACAGTTGTAAGATGAAACTGTGCTGACAGAAGAATATGTGGAGCTATGGGTAGGCACACAATATGACAGCAAGAATTAGCAATTAACGAATAGAGATTAGCGATTGTTCAATCCGGATCCAAAGTACAAATCACAGCTGCTGGCTAAGACGTGTCGAGACGTAGCGCAATAAGGTGAAAACAAAGGATGATGGAAAGAACGCACAGAACAAGCAAATAACCAGATTTTTTCTTTTTCCTGAATTTTTCCCTGATTTTCCCAAAAGGCACTAGTAGGAATCAAACTTTTTTATTTTTTCACTATTTTTTTATATTTTTTCTCTGAACAAGGATCACAAAAGATGCAACCACAAAAATTGGCACCTACAACTGAGGTGGGATGTGGTCTACAGAAAAATAGCACGTTCTCTGAAAAGCGGGCAAAAACATTGACAATTTTTTCTTTATTTTCCTGATTTTTTTGGAAATTTTGATGAAACCAAACAGGGCGAAGCAATCTATTGTTGAGCGTGGTTAACAGTTGCAAGATGAAACTATGCTGACAGAAGAATATGTGGAGCTATGGGTAGGCACACAATATGACAGCAAGGATTAGCAATTAACGAATACAGATTAGCGATTGTTCAATCCGGATCCAAAGTACAAATCACAGCTGCTGGCTAAGACGTGTCGAGACGTAGCGCAACAAGGTGAAAACAAAGGATGATGGAAAGAACGCACAGAACAAGCAAGTAACCAGATTTTTTCTTTTTCCTAAATTTTTTCCTGATTTTCCCAAAAGGCACTAGTAGGAATCAAACTTTTTTATTTTTTCACTATTTTTTTATATTTTTCTCTGAACAAGGATCACAAAAGATGCAACCACAAAAATTGGCACCTACAACTGAGGTGGGATGTGGTCTACAGAAAAATAGCACGTTCTCTGAAAAGCGTGCAAAAACTTTGACAATTTTTTTTCTTTATTTTCCTGATTTTTTTGGCAATTTTGATAAAACTAAACAGGGCGAAGCAATCTATTGTTGAGCGTGGTTAACAGTTGTAAGATGAAACTGTGCTGACAGAAGAATATGTGGAGCTATGGGTAGGCACACAATATGACAGCAAGAATTAGCAATTAACGAATACAGATTAGCGATTGTTCAATCCGGATCCAAAGTACAAATCACAGCTGCTGGCTAAGACGTGTCGAGACGTAGCGCAATAAGGTGAAAACAAAGGATGATGGAAAGAACGCACAGAACAAGCAAATAACCAGATTTTTTCTTTTTCCTGAATTTTTCCCTGATTTTCCCAAAAGGCACTAGTAGGAATCAAACTTTTTTATTTTTTCACTATTTTTTTATATTTTTTCTCTGAACAAGGATCACAAAAGATGCAACCACAAAAATTGGCACCTACAACTGAGGTGGAATGTGGTCTACAGAAAAATAGCACGTTCTCTGAAAAGCGGGCAAAAACATTGACAATTTTTTCTTTATTTTCCTGATTTTTTTGGAAATTTTGATGAAACCAAACAGGGCGAAGCAATCTGTTGTTGAGCGTGGTTAACAGTTGCAAGATGAAACTATGCTGACAGAAGAATATGTGGAGCTATGGGTAGGCACACAATATGACAGCAAGGATTAGCAATTAACGAATACAGATTAGCGATTGTTCAATCCGGATCCAAAGTACAAATCACAGCTGCTGGCTAAGACGTGTCGAGACGTAGCGCAACAAGGTGAAAACAAAGGATGATGGAAAGAACGCACAGAACAAGCAAATAACCAGATTTTTTCTTTTTCCTGAATTTTTTCCTGATTTTCCCAAAAGGCACTAGTAGGAATCAAACTTTTTTATTTTTTCACTATTTTTTTTATATTTTTCTCTGAACAAGGATCACAAAAGATGCAACCACAAAAATTGGCACCTACAACTGAGGTGGGATGTGGTCTACAGAAAAATAGCACGTTCTCTGAAAAAGCGTGCAAAAACTTTGACAATTTTTTTCTTTATTTTCCTGATTTTTTTGGCAATTTTGATGAAACCAAACAGGGCAAAGCAATCTTTTGTTGAGCGTGGTTAACAGTTGTAAGATGAAACTGTGCTGACAGAAGAATATGTGGAGCTATGGGTAGGCACACAATATGACAGCAAGGATTAGCAATTAACGAATACAGATTAGCGATTGTTCAATCCGGATCCAAAGTACAAATCACAGCTGCTGGCTAAGACGTGTCGAGACGTAGCGCAATAAGGTGAAAACAAAGGATGATGGAAAGAACGCACAGAACAAGCAAATAACCAGATTTTTTCTTTTTCCTGAATTTTTCCCTGATTTTCCCAAAAGGCACTAGTAGGAATCAAACTTTTTTATTTTTTCACTATTTTTTTTTATATTTTTTCTCTGAACAAGGATCACAAAAGATGCAACCACAAAAATTGGCACCTACAACTGAGGTGGGATGTGGTCTACAGAAAAATAGCACGTTCTCTGAAAAGCGGGCAAAAACATTGACAATTTTTTCTTTATTTTCCTGATTTTTTTGGCAATTTTGATGAAACCAAACAGGGCAAAGCAATCTTTTGTTTAGCGTGGTTAACAGTTGTAAGATGAAACTGTGCTGACAGAAGAATATGTGGAGCTATGGGTAGGCACACAATATGACAGCAAGGATTAGCAATTAACGAATACAGATTAGCGATTGTTCAATCCGGATCCAAAGTACAAATCACAGCTGCTGGCTAAGACGTGTCGAGACGTAGCGCAACAAGGTGAAAACAAAGGATGATGGAAAGAACGCACAGAACAAGCAAATAACCAGATTTTTTCTTTTTCCTGAATTTTTCCCTGATTTTCCCAAAAGGCACTAGTAGGAATCAAACTTTTTTATTTTTTCACTATTTTTTTATATTTTTTCTTTGAACAAGGATCACAAAAGATACAACCACAAAAATTGGCACCTACAACTGAGGTGGGATGTGGTCTACAGAAAAATAGCACGTTCTCTGAAAAGCGTGCAAAAACATTGACAATTTTTTCTTTATTTTCCTGATTTTTTTTGGCAATTTTGATGAAACCAAACAGGGAGAAGCAATCTGTTGTTGAGCGTGGTTAACAGCTGTAAGATGAAACTGTGCTGACAGAAGAATATGTGGAGCTATGGGTAGGCACACAATATGACAGCAAGGATTAGCAATTAACGAATACAGATTAGCGATTGTTCAATCCGGATCCAAAGTACAAATCACAGCTGCTGGCTAAGACGTGTCGAGACGTAGCGCAACAATGTGAAAACAAAGGATGATGGAAAGAACGCACAGAACAAGCAAATAACCGGATTTTTTCTTTTTCCTGAATTTTTCCCTGATTTTCCCAAAAGGCACTAGTAGGAATCAAACTTTTTTATTTTTTCACTATTTTTTTATATTTTTTCTCTGAACAAGGATCACAAAAGATGCAACCACAAAAATTGGCACCTACAGTTGAGGTGGGATGTGGTCTACAGAAAAATAGCACGTTCTCTGAAAAGCGTGCAAAAACTTTGACAATTTTTTTCTTTATTTTCCTGATTTTTTTGGCAATTTTGATGAAACCAAACAGGGCGAAGCAATCTGTTATTGAGCGTGGTTAACAGTTGCAAGATGAAACTATGTTGATAGAAGAATATGTGGAGCTATGGGTAGGCACACAATATGACAGCAAGGATTAGCAATTAACGAATACAGATTAGCGATTGTTCAATCCGGATCCAAAGTACAAATCACAGCTGCTGGCTAAGACGTGTCGAGACGTAGCGCAACAAGGTGAAAACAAAGGATGATGGAAAGAACGCACAGAACAAGCAAATAACTAGATTTTTTCTTTTTCCTGAATTTTTTCCTGATTTTCCCAAAAGGCACTAGTAGGAATCAAACTTTTTTATTTTTTCACTATTTTTTTTATATTTTTCTCTGAACAAGGATCACAAAAGATGCAACCACAAAAATTGGCACCTACAACTGAGGTGGGATGTGGTCTACAGAAAAATAGCACGTTCTCTGAAAAGCGTGCAAAAACTTTGACAATTTTTTTTCTTTATTTTCCTGATTTTTTTGGCAATTTTGATAAAACTAAACAGGGCGAAGCAATCTGTTGTTGAGCGTGGTTAACAGTTGTAAGATGAAACTGTGCTGACAGAAGAATATGTGGAGCTATGGGTAGACACACAATATGACAGCAAGGATTAGCAATTAATGAATACAGATTAGCGATTGTTCAATCCGGATCCAAAGTACAAATCACAGCTGCTGGCTAAGACGTGTCGAGACGTAGCGCAACAAGGTGAAAACAAAGGATGATGGAAAGAACGCACAGAACAAGCAAATAACCGGATTTTTTCTTTTTCCTGAATTTTTCCCTGATTTTCCCAAAAGGCACTAGTAGGAATCAAACTTTTTTATTTTTTCACTATTTTTTATATTTTTCTCTGAACAAGGATCACAAAAGATGCAACCACAAAAATTGGCACCTACAACTGAGGTGGGATGTGGTCTATAGAAAAATAGCACGTTCTCTGAAAAACATGCAAAAACTTTGACAATTTTTTTCTTTATTTTCCTGATTATTTTGGCAATTTTGATGAAACCAAACAGGGCGAA
>JAKOGQ010000068.1:0-25000 GCA_022457205.1 Saccharum spontaneum
ATGAATTGATGTCGAAGGAGTTCGAGATGTTCATGATTGGTGAACTTACATTCTTCCTTGGTTTTCAAGTCAAGAAAATGAAAGAAGAGATTTTTATCTCTCAAGAAAAATATACCAAGGATCTTCTCAAGAGGTTCAAGATGGAGGATTGTAAGCCAATCAAGACCCCAATGTCATCTAATAGACATCTCGACCTAGATGAGGGAGGTAAACCGGTTGATCAAACTCTCTACCGTTCTATGATTGGTAGCTTGTTGTACCTTACCGCATCTAGGCCCGATATCATGTTTAGTGTGTGCATGTGTGCTCGCTTTCAAGCGTGTCCTAAAGAACCTCACCTAAGTGCCGTGAAAAGAATCTTAAGATATCTCAAGCACACCCAAGCATTGGTCTTTGGTATCCCAAAGGAGCTAGATTCCAACTAGTTGGCTATTCTGACTCGGATTATGCCGGTTGCAAAATTGATAGAAAAAGCACATCCAGAGGGTGCCATTTGCTTGGGAGGTCACTTGTATCTTGGTCATCTAAAAAGCAAAATAGTGTGGCTTTGTCCACCGCCGAGGCGGAATATATTGCCGCGGGGGCTTATTGTGCACAAATCTTATATATGAAGCAAACTCTTCTATACTATGGTGTTGTTCTTGATAAGGTGCCACTTTTATGTGATAATGAAAGTGCCGTTAAAATTGCCAATAATCCGTTTCAACACTCACACACCAAGCACATTGATATCCGTCATCACTTTCTAAGGGATCATATTGCTAAAAATGATATATCACTAGAAGGTGTAAGAAGTGAAAATCAATTAGCGGATATCTTCACTAAACCTTTGGATGAGGCTACCTTTTGTAGGTTGAGAAGTGAGCTAAATGTGCTTGATTCTAGTAACTTTAAAAATGAGCTTGTGTTGTCCCTTGCATTGCATTGTAATATATGTCATGTTTAAACTTCCGTAGTGCATCTAGGACTAGTCTAACACGGTTACGATAACCCTCTTTTGGAGGAGTGAAGAAGTCTAATCATGGATCAAACTTGACAAGCAACCTAGTTTTACCTTCTTGCTTTGCATTGCATATGCATGTTTGTTGCTTTGTTGTTTCTTTTCGGTTTTGCCTTGAGCAACCTCTGTGTTCGTCCATGGATAAAGAGAGCATTTGATGCTCCCAAGGGTTTATAAACTCTATTGCATGGCCATACATTGCTCCTCGGGTGTTTATCGCATATTTTCTTAAAAATAATACTAGCCTAAGGCAAATTTATTTTGAAAACTTGAGGGTTTGAGAGAACTCACTCATATCAGGTTTCAATTGGTGTTTATTTGTGTCTTTTTGTATTGGAACTTGATTGGGAGAAGTCGCGTCGAAGATCGGAAAGGGAAAAGTGAAAATCATTGACCGGACGCTGGACCGGACGCGACGCTGCTCGACCACTGCGTTCGGTTCCGGATATCACATGCGCGTCCGGTCGCGCGAAGGTGGTTCTCGTGGACCTCTGACTGGACGCTGGACCGGACGCGATGCTACGACCACTGCGTCCGGTTCCGGACTTCATCTGTGCATCCGGTCACGCGAAGTTGGTTCTCGGGTGGACTTCTGACCGGACTCTGTCCGCGTTCGGTCACCTCTAAACGGACGTGTTCGGTCACTCTTCGACCTTACTGGACTCTAACCGGACGCCTCTACAGCCCGTTCGGTAAGTCGAAGAGCGCATCCGATCAGCCCTTGAAAAGCGGATCTCAGTTTCTTCCACCGATCTATCGGTGTTTTTCCTGTCTTCCTCTCCACCATGTGCTCCTCCTCCACCTAACCCTAGCGCCACCGCCTTCCTCTGCCCTCATCTTGCCACCACCGCCGCGCCGCCTCCACTGCATCAACCGCGCGCCACCGCTCCTCCTCCTCCGCATAACCCGCGCGCCGCCGCTCCTCCTCCACCGCGTCAATAGCCACCCCCCCTCTCCTCTCCGGCCGCCAACAGAGAAGGCCAGGCAGCCCACCTCCGTGCCGCCCTTGGATCTAGGCCAAGAGGGCCCCTCTGCACTGCCATTGACCTTGATCCACCGCGCCATCACCGCACGGCTTCAAACTCCGGCCATCACCGCATGGCTCCAAACCTCCACGCGAGCTCGCTCCCCGCTCTCCAACTTGCCACCGGCGTAGCTCCTCCTCGGCTCCAACCCCTCTCCTGGAGTGCAGCTTCACTCCTCCCTCCGACGCTAGTGTGGATTCCATGCTTGTCCTTCATTTCCGTGGAGCCCCCGCACGTCAAGGTCTCTCATCTTTTCACTGAAGTCTCGCTCTTCTGAGGTAGCATGTCATGTTCTGTCCTTTTCTTACTTCTTCTGCTTGCTCTCATAAGGACATAGCTCATCTATTAGTTGAAATATGTTGCTTACAAGTAGCTCTATCTATTCCATCTTTGCAGTGAGTCTTGTCGGTGCTTTGTGTGGCAGTGGGAAGCTAGTTCAGTGGAAATTTGAACCCGGGGCCAAGCCTGTGGGCACGGATTGAGGCCAAGCCTCACGAGAATCAGTTCATCATCTTGATCCTTTGCAGTCGTGAGTTGATTCAGGGAAATTCTTGCTTGACAGTTCATCTTTTCAGTGTTAGTTGTTCTCAGTCACAGAGACTTGTCAGCATGGCCCGCTGCAAGAATGTTGGTGGAGCTCCGAGTGACGGGGACGGAAGTCCTCCACGTTTGACAGAGGTTACCCGAGGCAAGCGCAAGAAGATCGCCGCTAAGAAAAGAAAGAGTACGCTCGCAGAGGCAGAGGTAGCATAGGCAGTGGCTGACGCTGCTGATCAAGCTGAGAGAGGAGGCAGAGGCAGTGGTATTCAGATTGGCGAGCACCGCTTTCACCTTGAGGGACGATAGCTTGGTACAGAGGCCACCGAGGAGACAGAGGAGTAGCCCGTAGAGCAGACAGAGGAGCAGCCCGCAGAGCAGTCAGAGGAGACATAAGAGCAGACACTGCAGACTCCACCGCGTCGTCGCTCAGGACGAACGCGTGCTCAGGTGACTCCTAGGCCATAGGGTTAGAGACGTGGAGGTCATCCACCTCCCAGAGCTCGTGGTCAGCCCCCAGTTGAGCACTTTGACCTGAGGGGAGCTACAACACGTTAGGTTCAGGCTCTCTGGTTCATCGAGGTTGCTCGGTGGTTCCCACCTCAGCGGGATACTAGAGCTTCAGAGGGATTCTACACACCTCTGCACGAGGACCTTTATAGAGCTTATGTTGACAGTGAGATTGCCTTCAGACCACAGAGGGTTTGTCGACTAGAGTCACTTGTTGCAGTTATTGGCGAGCAGCTCCATCCCCATATTTCTTTTCTACCAGGATTGTCAGATCTTCTGGGCCGGACAGGAGCATACTGTGGCACATGGGTCAGGGAGTTCTACTCTTCACTTTGGATAGACCCCGCTCACGAGTTCATCCACTTTGCATTCAGAGGTTGTGACCGTAGGCTATACAGCACCAGGGTACGGGAGATTCTTAGGCTCTCAGCTTTAGAGACGAAGATCCACCAGCTTTGTTTTGGTCAGACACCACCACCGAGGCGTCCACACGGCGGCACTATGCCACCTATAGACTTAGTCAGACCGTGCTTTCGCGAGCCGTTTGGTGAGGGGTCTAGACATACACCAGCCAGTTTGACTCCTATTGCCAAAGTTCTGGATGCTATTGTGAGGAGGACACTGCTTTCGAGGTTGGGCTACCGAGAGGGTTTGACACGTATGTAGTTTTGGGTAGTTCATCATCTTATCTCTCAGACTCTGTTTGATATTTGGGATTTGATGCTCTATGAGATGGAGGATACTTTAGCAGAGGGCTTCAAGGGTCACCGTCAGCTACCCTATGCCCATTGGATTTGTTTTCTGATTCAGTGTGCTTGCGACCTTCCAGCTGAGATTCGAGCTGAGATCTCCAGCACCACGACAGCCTTCCCTGAGTATGACATACGACAGCTATGAGCCTCTATCACCCGAGAGCAGGCACCTAGACAGAGTCAGCATCATAGAGCAGAGGTACCTGAGACTGTAGCTGAGCAGGACCAGACTATTGAGGGACTTGCAGAGGCAGATCTTGCTGACTTAGATGCTCAGCCAGCTGATCCAGACGAGGACGACGCCACCGACAGCACTGATGACGACTATTAGCCACTTCCTCGGTACCGCTCTCCTCGTTCTCACGACCAAGAGGCCGGTGGTTCCGATTCAGCCTCACACTCAGACCCAACCATGGTGGCTATACTTGAGAGGCTGACTCAGGCTCAGGAGAGACAGGAGATTCAGCTACAGAGATAGGCTCAAGACAATGCAACGGCATTTGCACAGATTCAGGCTCGTCAGGACGAGTTTTAGAGGCAGTAGCTAAAGATACAGAGGCAGTAGGCAGCTACCCAGCAACAGTACCTTGAGCTCTTGAGACACCTTGTTACTGTTGGGGTCCCTCCATCTCCATCCGTCCTTACTCCAGCATTACAGTCCAGTGGGCTCCAGAGTCAGGGACCACAGCCGAGCTTTCAGTTTGCCTCACCTCAGCAGCAGGTGCATCAGTCGTTTCAGTCCCTAGGCTACACTCCTATTCAGACGGGATTCACTCCACCGGTTCAGCTCAGGCCTCACCTTCTGACTGGCACTCCATTCTCTACTGACTTGAGTGCGTCCTACAGTGAGTTGACCGGTCAGCCGACACCCTCCCAGACCACAGTTCTGACCACTACAGAGATATCAGCTTCAGAGACAGTGGCTCCTTTAGTGATGGGGACCGGGACTAGGGAGACAGTTCCTTCGTCGGTTGCTTCGACTGATCCTCCCATGACTGGTACTCTTCAGGCTCAGGTGACAGAGACTGCGACTCTCGTAGCTACTACTTCATCAGCTCCTGCTCCCGAGTTACAGCTTGCCGACCCACACACTGAGCAGATCCAGAACGCTTCACTTCCACGTGTACCTACAGAGGGTCAGCATGACAGCTTAGAGTCAGAGGAGGACACTTCTCAGTTTTTGATCACTCCACGCTCCTCTGCACCCGACTCGACTGCTTCCATTCCTCCTTCGGACCATTAGTTTTATTTGGCTCTTGATGCCAAAGGGGAAGAGAGAGTAGATTCAAAGGGAGTTGCGAGAGAGGGTTTCGGTTTCTTGGCTCCTTGTGTGCTACTTTCATGCATCATGTTTATATTCACGCACTTGCATTATGTGTCGTGTGTGCTTGTGAGATACTTGAGTTATATGTAGATTATCTTGTCTCTTTTATATCATGTCACATGATTGGTTGTAGCTCATAAGGTTTTGCTTCCGTTCCTTGCTCCGATTTCATATGAGCTATGTTTTTGTGTACTAACTCTTCTTGTTTCATCTTATGAGTACACCCAGTTGGCTTGGAGCACATAAGCAATCCTAAACCCCTTGTTCTTATTGCCTTTTGCTTATATGAACCAAGCATGATTGAAAACCTCATCTCTTAAATCTACTTAGTCAAGGTGTTGTCATCAATCACCAAAAAGGGGGGATTGAAAGCATCTAGGCCCCTGGAGTTGGTTTCGGCAATTGTTGACAACGCAACATTACCATGACTAACGTGTGTTTTGCAGAAACTTTGGTAAGTTAGGTCATGGGAATGGTGACTGTTTTGGGCACTATGGTTTTCATGCCCCTTGATGGAAATCATTTCGGTTTTCAAAGGATTAACGTCAAGATTACGGATGGTTAGTTCCGGATGTCGAGGAGTTGAGTTACGTTCGGAATAGTTGTTAGGATCTTTGCTTTTGTCCTTTGGCCGTACTATAAAGGGGGCATGAGCGAGTAGCTTGATCTAGGTGAGTCTATTTGTTTAGGTGTAGTGCACACTTGTCAAACTTAGCACTAGGTAGCTCAGGTGAAGCCCAAAGTTCAGTTGGAAGAAACTCGGTTCAGGTTGCGTCGCGATTCGAAGTCTTTTGAGCCATTTCTTCTCGGCCGGACGCGTCCGGTCAGTACTAGCAGTCACCGCGGACTCAATACGATCGACCGGACGTGGTTCTCCCATGGACCAGACACGCAGATCGTGTTGACCAGAGTCAGAGAGGGTAATTGTCGTGATCGGACGCGGCTAGGAAATTGATCGGACGCGTCTACAGTGCGTCCGGTCCATTTCCCAAGAGGAACTTCGTTGACCGGACGCGTCCGGTCATCACCGATCGGACTCGTCTGTGCGTCCGGTCAAAGTACAGAAAGGGTTTTGAGCGACCGGACGCGTCCGGTCACCCCTGATCGAACTCGCCTGTGCGTCCGGTCACTCAGCACCGTTGTTTTTCAATTCAACCGTTGCCACCGACCGGACGCGTCCGGTCACGTCGACCGGCGCGTCCGGTTAGTACGAAAAATGTTGAGTTGGCACATAACGGTTGGGATTGACTGTGGGGAGTATAAATACATCCCCTACCCCTCTATTTGAGGTCTCTTGCTCATTTGTTCAGCTGAGAAACACCTTTCATATGCAAGAAAGTGCAAGAGCTCTAGTGAGAATTGAGATTTGAGAATCCAAGATTAAGATCCCTCATTAGTGACTAGGGAGTAGCAAGTGTGCATCCACCTTCTCATTAGGCTTGTCATGGTCAAGTGAGAGTTCTTGCTTGTTACTCTTGGTGATCGTCATCACCTAGACGGCTTGGTGGTGATTGGAAGCTTGGTGATCATCTGGCGGAGCTTGTGGATGACCCAACTCATCTTGTGAGGGGTTGTGGGCGATTCACCGCGATGGAGTGTCAAAGAATCAGCCCGTAGAGAGCACTTGATCCTAGTGTGGATCAAGGGGAGCTATACCCTTTCGCGGGTGCTCCAACGAGGACTAGTGGAGAGTGGTGACTCTTCAATACCTCGGGAAAACATCGTTGTGTTTCTAACCCTTTACTTTCAAGCAATTTACTTTCTCGTATTACTCTTGTTGCTTGGTTTACTTTTCTAGAATTGCCATGCTAGACTAGGATTGGAACTTAGGGTGTAAAACTTTTATCGATAGAATCACTAGGAACACCTGTAGACACTAGGGGTGAATTATGGCTTAATAGGATTTAATTCTCGCAATAAATTTTAGAAAAGCCCAATTCACCCCCTCTTGGGCATCTTGATCCTTTCACACTTCAAACTAAAAAGTTAATTTGAACAATTTTGAGAGTTTAGAGGGTGTGATGTCTAATTTTATAGTTTGAGGTGAAAATTTAGATTACGGCAATAGTTGAAGGAGCTAAAATAGACTTCAAATAAAAAAGGAACTGAATTCATATAAGGAGGCACTATCTCACAAATTCAACTTTGAGCCTATTGCAATCCGATTTTCAAATTGTTGGACGGCTTGTTGGGCCTCCAGCCCTCCGTCATCTACCTTAGGGAGGATTGGTGAAGGAATAATAAATAACCGGAGAAACCCCAGTCATCGGCGATCCACATCCACCCTGACCCCGATCATGGCCGGCCGATGGTGGCGTGGCGGGAGCGACGGTGATGGAGATGGCGCTAGAACGAACCTATCCAATGGCTCGCGGGTGGACAAGGCTCGCAGCAGACGCGTGATTCTAGGATTAATGTATGGATACTACGAGGAGGCGCTCGACGCGCTGCCGTTGGAGCGCATACCAGCGCTTAGCCCGCGCCTCCTTGCCGCTGGGGTCTGCTTCGGCTTCGGCGACCCTGTCACCAACATCATCGCTAACATCCTCTGCTCCCTCTCCGGCGAGGGCGTCGAGCCCGTGCCCGAGCCCGACGTCGTCGTCGCTGGGAAGCGGAAGCAGAAGCCCTCGCGGGACCCAAGGGCGCGGGTCGAGTGGAGCGCTCTCTGGAAGGCCTTGTCACTCTCCTGACATCGTATTACCGCTACCTTCCCACCTGGGATGCGCTGCGGTACCTCTGCTTGTCCCGAGCCGATCTCCTCCTCGTCGTCCGCCTGATCGAGCTAGATCGCTGCCAGGGTCACAAGGACAAATTCTGCATCCGCTCAATTGCCGTCAAGACGGCTCTCAAATGCGCTGCTCTGTCAGCGAGGCTGCCCAATGATGATGCGTTCCTCACCGGCTCGGCTGCGCTAGTGTCTCACCTGTCACCTCACCCAAATTGTGTCCACAGAATGCCACCGCCACATCTCTGTTCAAGACGTGGCCAAGATGTCTGGATTGCTGGAGAAGCCACTTAGGATGAAGAAGTCCAAGGATCATATGGATCTTGCGAACACAAGGTTGACAAGTACCCTTGTATGTTCGTTTTGTGATGAGTGATTGTCAATGTGATCCACGAAGTAGGTTGAGTGGTGACTAACCCTACCTTGGCGAAAGCCTTGTGTGCGACATGTCTCTTGGCTTGTGTTGTGCAGGTGTGGAGCACGGAGACCGTAGCCGACGGCGAGGTGAAGGTCAAGGAGGACGTGCTGTGCCGATGGACCAGAGGGGTGAAGGACAGACGTGAGGCTTGGACCGAGGGACCCGAAGGCCGGGTGGCTAGCCGCGGTGGCTGACACTTGGGACATCGACAAGCGTGAGAAGACATGGGAGTGATCGTGTTGACCGTGGAGGTGACATGCGTCGGATGGCGGGGGACGCGTATGGAGGACGCTACTCGCGGAGCGGTTTGATGGTCTGGGCCTCAAAACCATCGGAGACGGGTTTATGGGTTTGGGCCTCAAAACCCGGGCGGAGGTTCCGAGGAGGAACGGATGGCACGTGACGGCATCGGGGAGTTCGCGTCGAGGCGAAGCTACCGGTGAGGAGGCGCGGTGGCCGTCGGATCAACATGAAGACCGGGTTGGACCTCTACGCCCTTAGGCTTATTGGTTTAGCTCTTATGTATCCAGGGGCATTTAGAGTAATGTAAAATAGCCCTGTTAAATAGAGGATGGCAGCCCTTTTGCCTCCTCACCTCTCTCCCCACTTCCATTTTCCTCTCTTCCACCTAGGTTAGGTCTTCTAGTGTCTCATGAGAGAGGTCAAATGAACTGAAAATTCGTGGTGTATTTTGTTGAGATTTGGTATGGGAATAGAGGCCTAAATCCTCCTTTTGCCCTCTGGGGTTCCTATTTGAAGTTGTGATTTTTTTTCTTTATTTTTCCCCATTTTCGTTCATAGCTTTGATCTATATTTTTCAGAGTTTGGATTAATCTCAGGCGACGATTTCTCGAGGATTGGTTCGTGCTAGGTTGAATTTCATCTGTGTAAAGTTTAAGCTCAAATCTTTTTGTTTTGACGGAGATCCGATCGGTTTTTGGTTGAAGGCGGCCTCCTGTTCGTGCTTTCTGTTCTTGGGTTCGGTCCTCTTTCTCTGAGCGGCGTGTGCAGACCCGTGTCGGCTCCTCTGTGTGCTCCCAGGCAGCAACTGCACCAGTCTCCTAGTGCCTTGTGCCCTTGACCGAGCACGTACGTCAGCTGTGTTCCTTTTAGTGCCGCTCACCCTTGCTCGGATCTGTTTCCTTCTGTTCATCAGTTCGTGCTCGTAGCCAGGGAACCAGGCAGTGCAGCCCCTGCCCACAGCGCTTCCTGTGCCCGTCACCTGCTTGCTCCTGAACATGCGTGGCTTTCTTGGTCCCTATGCGTGCATCGTTTCAGCAGCAGGTTGGAGAGCAGATTGCTGTGCTTGATTTTTCATGGCTTGTGTTCTATTTGTGCTGATTTTTGATTGGTCAAAAGCACTTGTCTTGCATCCGTGATTTATTTCAAGCAATATTCTTTGGAGTATTAAATTACCTCCTTTTCATAGTTGATAGTCACGGTTTGCAAGTTTGCTGCTTCCTGTTCACTCTAGTTTTGTGCAGGACAAGCATCGATGATCACTGGTGAAGGCACTGCTGCCCCTGCGCTCGAGATTGCAGCAGCTGTGCTGCTTGCCGAGAACTAGCTCCTGAGGCCCGGTGTTTTTAGTTCTTACAGGTTCTACTTCCTAGCGTTAAGTCACAGCAAGACAGTTTGCCCAGTTCTACTGCTTAGTGTTTTGGTGTTCCTGTGCTGTGAGTTCTCTGTGTAGTGGGTGTGCAGTCCCACCCCTACCGCTGTTGTTTGGCCCTTGAAATTTTCAGCTTGTGCTATTGGAATTTTAGGTTCAGCTTTTTGTCTCGTCCGTGGCTTACACGTTTGAGCTCTGATTCGATTTTCGCTTGTTGCATTGGCTTTGTGGTGTCCCGCTGTGTTCTGAGGGAACATCCACCCACTCATTTGGGCCGTGGACATCACGGAATTTTGTTTTGCGTATTTGGCGGTGAGATTGGGACAACGGCCGAATATTTTGCGAGAAATTTTACGGCTCTCATTCACCCCCCTCTGGTCGCCGTTTTCGATCCTTCAGATCTCGCTGCTCGCATGCCGATACAATCACTGCGAGGCCTTCTTCTTGACAGAATCCATGTTGTATATCTCAAAGCAATTTCTGCTTTGCCAATTGAAGATTTCCGGAGTCGGCACCACCGTGGCCTCCTCAAGGCCGGTTACTGTTATGGTCCATTCAATCCTGATGAGGACATCACTCCTTCACATACACACAATGATCCACTGCTGGACATAGGTCCAATCACTAGAGCTCGCGTGCGTCAATTAAATTTAGAGGTGAGCTCGTTCCTAAGTAACTCTTTATATGATTCTGAGAATAGATTGCTACCTAATGATTATATTGTGCTTAGGTATGAAGGAGAGGTCCAGGAGACACATGGAGGAGGGCTTGGAGGCGTGGAGGACCAGCGAGGGCGCCCGGATAAAGATGGAGGCCAAACCAAATCAAGTTCGAGTCCACCTCGGAATTCAGGACCAGTCTGCCTTAAACTGGTCACCCAGGACGCGTCCGGACTCCGTTTTCGATGATCCATATATGGATGGAAAGCTTATTTGATAAGGAAGACAACCCAAGTGGTCCCATGTCAAAAGCTATTCGAAATCAACGGCAATCATCGAAACAAGTCACCGTCCAGAATCTGTCAGGGCGCTGTGTCGCCGTCTTTTGGGCCGTTTGGGCCTTGTAACGTGTCGGCGCTCCCCAGGGACGTGAATAGGGGTCCTTGGACGTCCCTTAGGCTATATAATAAGTAGTCGCCGCCTACATTAGGGTTGGGTTTTGTTTAGATTATTCTGTTGATAACAGTTTCGCCGCCGTCGTCGGTTTGTGAGACCCCAACTTTGTGAGATTAATCATTCATCTGCAATTTGGTTGCATTCCTTTGTGTTCTTGCTTGTGTTCTCGATTTGCAGGCAAGGACTTAGCCTTCTTGGCGAGGTCGACCGTGCAACGCCGGTCGATAACCAGAGGAGTCGTGGTGCTGCGATTGTGGGGTTCAGAGCCGAGTGGTTCGGAAGCCGGATCGAATTGTGTCGTGACTCCACCAAATCGAGAGTTATCAGAACCTTTCGGAAGATCGGGATCCCTAGTTCACATCAATTGGTAATCAGAGCTTCAGGTATACCGTTAGGTTCAATTTTACCCTAGTTTAGTTTGATTTCGCCTTCGTCCTAGAGTCCACAGAAAAGCCAAAAAAAAATTAGTGTTTTCCTATCCCAGAAACCACGTTTAGCCTTTTGCATAATTCTTTTCAGATTCCGTCGTATTGAGTTTGTGTCCTAATCAAGATCTTGTTGCTGGTTAGGTTGTGTTAGAGTCCAGTTCGTGTGTTTTCCCCATCGTTTCCTTGAAACCCTAGCCACTGTGACCACTTTTGTACGCATTGTTCCAGTTTTGTCCTCTATTTCGGAGTCCAAACTTAAAACTGGTCCATTTTTCACGTACGAACTCGGATTTCGACGTTCCAGATATCAAAATCGATCAGAAAAAATTTCAGATCCGACCATCCCTGGCTTTGCCGGGGTTCGAAAATTTTATTTTGGCCAAAAACTGGTCACAAGATCCTCTTTTCGTGGTCACAAGCTTTTCCTCAATTTTGGACCCATCTTCTGAATTTTCCACAGACCACGTCTTTCACTTGTTTAAGCTCAAATTTTTTGTGGTGACTTCTTGTGTGCTCCTAAGTGAAGAAAAAATATCAAAAAATAAAAAGAAAAAGTCAAAGTTTCCCAAAAAAACAACGACAGCCCAAAACATAGAAAAATTGAGAGGGGCAAAAGAGGAACAATATTTATAGAAGCACATAGAGGAGACAGTTTATTATAATTGTGGGCGTGTGATATCTTGTGTTTGTTTCTTATCACTCTTGATATCCATCATACTTGTTTCTCCATTTTGTTATCACACATCTGGTATTTGGAACACGTTAGACCAGCAACGAGAGCAAGTATTTAGGACTATAATTCAGCATTACTTTCTGTTTTTGAATTGTGTTCCACTTACATATTTGGCCTGCCTACCTTAACTCCACATACTTCTTCTGGACAGTATAAGTTTTGATCCCTGTAATCGCAGTGCTACGTCTTTCAGGTATCCTTGACCTTACTGGTAAGAACCTTGTAAGAGCTTGAGAAGGGATCTCCTTTTTACTGCGATCTTGAGAGGCACTACTCCACCTACGTAGTAGATTATTAGGGATAACTTTCATTGTTTGTTCCTATTTTGTGTCTACAATGCCAGGTGACGGTGAGGATACGGCGCCCAAAGACTGGTCGGAGTGCGTCAGCCAAGACCAACTACAGTCTGTTGTAGATAATGCTCAGAGGGAGATGACTGAGGCAATAGCCAAAGCTGTCACCGACGCGCTCATTGATCTCAAGCTCGGCAACACCCTTGAGAGATTGGACAAACGTTTGTCCGCACTAACCGACAGGGTAGCTGCCTTGGAAGTGCAGCCGCCACCCGTCCAAGAAGTCCATGATGGCAGCAACACCGGAGGACACGATGATGTAGTATATGACACCGATGGTAATGTTGATCAAGCAGCAACAAGACAAAATAGATTACGCCATCGTCTACGCACAAACGCCACAGGTATGGGTGGTGCTCAACACTTCAACCGCCACCAAGGTAATCGTAATCGTGCTCCCGATGATCCTTATGCTAAGGTTAAATTTAAAATACCCTCCTTTTTGGGCCATTATGATGCTGAGGGATACCTTGATTGGGAGATGATAGTTGAGCAGAAATTTAGTTCCCACCTAGTGCCTGAGGAACATAGAGTTAGACAAGCCACTAGTGAGTTTACAGATTTTGCTATCATTTGGTAGACTGGTTTAGCTGCAGACAATGCGACACCTAGTACCTGGGAAGAGCTTAAGGTTGCTATGCGTGATAGATTTGTGACACCATCATATCATAGAGACCTTCGTAAGAAACTGATGCGTTTAGAACAGGGAGATAAAGCTGTGCAGGATTACTATGGTGACCTTCAAAAAGGATTAATGCGTTGTGGCATAGTGGAGGGGCCTGAGGATTCTATTGTTCGTTTTTATTCGGGTTTGAGGCGTGAAATTCAGGACATAGTTGATTATAAGGAATTTAACACTGTCAACCAGTTGTTTCAGTTTGCTATGCTTGCAGAGAAGGAGTTGCAGGGGCGTGACTTGCAGGGCAAGAACAAGGTTGGCACCACATACACACCGCGATCTTCGGGGCTTCCTAAGGCATCTTCCTATCGGATGCAACCAACCGTGAGCAAGGATAAGTTTGGAGTCAAATTGTCTTCTCCACGACCTTCCGGTTCTGGTAAAAATTCTGTGCAAGAACCTTTGAAGAGTGCATCCTCTGTCGCCTCAACGGGACGCACTCTTGGCGTTTAGTGCCACCGCTGCCATGGATTTGGGCATATGCAGCGAGAGTGCCCTAGTCAGCAAGCATACATTGCTACAGACGATGGGTACATCAGCACCTCTGACATTGAAGATGATGAGGATCAAAAACAAGCTGTTCAGGAGGACGGCGAAGTCTTTGGTAGCGATGACACGGCCGCCTACATGAACATCATTGTGCAGCGAGTGCTTAGCACACAAATACAACAACCTGAGAAGCTGCAACGCCACAATTTATTTCAGATTTTCTTCCTAATCAATAATCGACGAGCACGTGTCATCATTGATGGAGGTAGCTGCAATAACTTGGTAAGTACAGATTTGGTCAAGAAGCTTGGCTTGACCACACGACCACACCCCCATCCGTACCATATTCAGTGGTTGAACGATTCAGGTAAAGCTAAGGTAACGCAAACTTGCGGAGTCTCTTTTTCCATTGGTACCTATGTTGATTATGTTGATTGTTATGTAGTACCTATGGAAGCTTGTTCACTTTTATTGGGTTGTCCTTGGGAATTTGATAAAGATGCTATACACCATGGTAGAAGTAATACATACACTTTTGTGCATAAAGGAAAGAAAATTACTTTGGTTCCCTTGACCCTAGCTGAAATTATACAACATGATAGAGCACGAACTGCTAGTTTGCATGAGGTTAAATCTGAAAATCAGCAAGTAGCAAATTCTATTTACCCACCTAAATAGGAGAAGTTAGCACCTAATGTTCAGGCTCAGGGAATTAAATTGAAGGGTGCTGTTATGCTTGCAAGAAAAAGTGACCTTGCTAAAATTTCTGATGACGATGTATGCTATACTTTGGTTTGTAAACGAACCTTGTTTTCTCTTGATGATGATGTTAGCTCGGTACCACCTGCTGTCACTAACCTTTTGCAAGAGTATGAGGACATTTTTCCAGCTGAGATACCCCCGGGGCTTCCACCTATGAGAGGGATAGAGCATCAAATTGATTTGATTCAGGGAGCATCATTGCCAAACCGCGCTGCTTATCGAACCAACCCCGAGGAGACTAAGGAAATTCAGTGGCAAGTACAAGAGCTTTTGGACCGTGGGTACGTACGTGAAAGCCTTAGCCCTTGCGTTGTTCTTGTAATTTTGGTTCCTAAAAAAGATGGTTCTTGACGTATGTGTGTTGATTGTAGAGCCATTAATAATATTACCATTCGATATCGTCACCCTATTCCTAGGCTTGACGACATGCTTGATGAATTATGTGGTTCTGTAATTTTCACAAAGATTGACTTGCGTAGTGGCTACCACCAAATTAGAATGAAACTTGGAGATGAATGGAAAACAGCTTTCAAACTAAATTCGGATTGTATGAATAGTTAGTAATGCCTTTTGGGTTGACTAATGCACCTAGTACATTCATGCGCCTAATGAATGAGGTTTTAAGAGCTTTCATTGGTCGATTTGTGGTAGTTTACTTTGATGATATCTTAATTTATAGCAAGTCTTTGAATGAACATATGGATCACTTACGTGCTGTTTTTAATGCTTTACGCGAGGCACGTTTATTTGGTAACCTTGAGAAGTGCATCTTTTGCACGGATCGAGTCTCTTTTCTTGGCTATGTTGTTACTCCACAGGGAATTGAGGTGGATGAGGCAAAGATTGAAGCCATTAAGAGCTGGCCGGTTCCCCAATCCATCACACAGGTGAGGAGTTTTCTTGGTCTTGCAGGATTTTACCGCCGCTTCGTCAAAGATTTCAGCACCATTGCTGCCCCTTTACACGAGTTGACAAAGAAGGGTGTGGTGTTTCATTGGGGAAGGGCACAAGAGGCGTCCTTAGACACTTTGAAGGACAAGCTTACACACACACCATTGCTGCAACTTCCAAATTTTGGTAAGACTTTTGAGCTAGAATGTGA
The DNA here is from genome assembly GCA_022457205.1 of Saccharum spontaneum. NCBI lineage: Eukaryota > Viridiplantae > Streptophyta > Magnoliopsida > Poales > Poaceae > Saccharum > Saccharum spontaneum. The sequence goes on from JAKOGQ010000068.1 coordinate 15,565, forward strand.
TGCTAGTGGAGTTGGCATTGGAGGTGTTTTGATGCAAGATGGTAAGCCCATTGCATACTTTAGCGAAAAATTGCATAGCCCTGTTTTGAATTACTCCATGTATGATAAGGAATTGTATGCTCTTGTACGTTCTTTAGAGACGTGGCGTCATTATTTGTGGCCTAAAGAGTTTGTTATTCATTCGGATCATGAATCGCTTAAGTATCTTCGTTCACAACATAATCTGAATCGTAGACATGCTAAGTGGGTTAAATTTATTGAATCTTTTCCTTATGTTTTCAAACACAAGAAAGGGAAGGATAATGTGATTGCAGATGCTTTGTCTAGGCGATACACTTTGTTGTCCCAACTTGAATGTAGAATTTTTGGACTTGAAACAATAAAAGAACAATATGTGTTTGATCCTGATTTTAAAGATGTGTTGCTGAATTACAAAGGGGGACGTTCATGGAACAAGTTTGTGGTCAATGATGGTTTTGTATTTAGAACTAACCGCCTATGCATTCCAGTAGGATCTGTTCGTCTTTTGTTGATGCAGGAAGCGCATGGAGGAGGGTTGATGGGACATTTTGGTGCTAAGAAGACGGAGGATGTTTTGGCCACACACTTCTTTTGGCTAAAGATGAGAGAGATGTTGAGCTATTCGTGGCACGCTGTACCACATGTCAAAAAGCTAAGTCTCGCTTGAATCCACATGGTTTGTATATGACTCTTCCTGTTCCTTCTATTCCTTGGGCAGATATTTCTATGGATTTTGTTTTGGGATTGCCTAAGACTAAGAGGGGGAGGGATAGCATTTTTGTTGTGGTGGATCGATTTTCTAAGATGGCACACTTTATACCATGTCATAAAAGTGATGATGCTATTCATATTGCTGACCTCTTTTTCAAAGAGATTATTCGTTTACATGGTATGCCTTCTACTATTGTTTCAGATCGCGACGCTAAATTATTGAGTCACTTTTGGCGCACTCTATGGAATAAGTTGGGTACAAAACTGTTGTTTTCTACAACTTGTCACCCACAAACCGATGGGCAAATAGAGGTAGTTAACCGCACTTTGGGTGCCATGTTGAGAGCTATTCTGAAGAAAAATTTGAAGATGTGGAAAGAATGTTTGCCTCATGTGGAGTTTGCTTACAATCGGGCAACACATTCTACCACCAAGGTAAGTCCTTTTCAGGTAGTGTATGGACTCAATCCCCGTGCTCCAATTGATATTTTGCCTCTACCTACTAGTGATAGAATTCATGTTGATGCTAAGGAACGTGCTGATTTTATTTTGCAAATGCATGAAACAACTAAGCACAACATTGAAAAAATGACTGAAAAGTATAGAATTGCTGGTAGTAAAGGTAGACAAGAAGTGAAGCTTGAACCGGGTGATTTGGTTTGGTTGCACTTGAGAAAGGATAGATTTCCAGATTTGAGAAAGTCTAAGTTGATGCCTAGAGCTGATGGTCCATTTAAAATTGTTGAGAAGATTAATGATAATGCATATAAGCTTGAGTTACCTCCCGAATTTGGGGTTAGTCCCACTTTTAACATTTCAGATTTGAAGCCATACTTGGGAGACGAAGATGAGTTAGTATCGAGGACGACTCCAATTCAAGAGGGGGAGGATGATGAGGACATCACTCCTTCACATACACACAATGATCCACTGCTGGACATAGGTCCAATCACTAGAGCTCGCGCGCGTCAATTAAATTTAGAGGTGAGCTCGTTCCTAAGTAACTCTTTATATGATTCTGAGAATAGATTGCTACCTAATGATTATATTATGCTTAGGTATGAAGGAGAGGTCTAGGAGACACATGGAGGAGGGCTTAGAGGCGTGGAGGACCAGCGAGGGCCCCCGGATAAAGATGGAGGACCAAACCAAATCAAGTTCGAGTCCACCTCGGAATCCAGGACCAGTCTGCCTTAAACTGGTCACCCAAGACGCGTCCGGACTCCGTTTTCGATGATCCATATATGGATGGAAAGCTTATTTGATAAGGAAGCCAACCCAAGTGGTCACATGTCAAAAGCTATTCGAAATCAACGGCAATCGTCGAAACAAGTCACCGTCCAGAATCTGTCAGGGCGCTGTGTCGCCGTCTTTTGGGCCGTTTGGGCCTTGTAACGTGTCGGCGCTCCCCAGGGACGTGAATAGGGGTCCTTGAACGTCCCTTAGGCTATATAATAAGTAGTCACCGCCTACATTAGGGTTGGGTTTTGCTTAGATTATTCTGTTGATAACAGTTTCGCCGCCGTCGTCAGTTTGTGAGACCCCAACTTTGTGAGATTAATCATTCATCTGTAATTTGGTTGCATTCCTTTGTGTTCTTGCTTGTGTTCTCGATTTGTAGGCAAGGACTTAGCCTTCTTGGCGAGGTCGACCGTGCAACGCCGGTCGATAACTAGAGGAGTCGTGGTGCTGCGATTGCGGGGTTCAGAGCCGAGTTGTTCGAAAGCCGGATCGAATTGTGTCGTGACTCCACCAAATCGAGAGTTATCAGAACCTTTCGGAAGATCGGGATCCCTAGTTCACATCAAATCCTATCTTCAATATCATTGTCAACACTATTTGGTATGACACCGCATTCCCTGCACCAAAAGAATTCAAGCTCGACATGATTTGCACTCAGATCCTTATACATGCTGAGTCTCGGTCCTTGGATTTGCTTGCATGTATTTCTAACCTGAGTGAACATGATGCAATGGTTTATTTCTGGAACTTCCTCAAGCAATTGGGATGGCAAGGCAGGATGGATTCGACACAACTTGCTGTGATGCTGCTGCTTACAAAGCTGCTGCAGATGCATCATATCATCCTGAACCTGAGACATGTGAAGTTTGCGATGGAATCACTTCCTACGGTGCAGGCTGCTGGCAATGAACTGTTGACTACACAAACACTCTCTTCCAGCAATATTCTTTAACTCTTCGCATTGTTGTCATCTTCAACGAGCTACGCTTATGAACCACTGGAGCCTTCGAAATGGTTTCAAGCTACGAAGAGAACTTTCTCTCTCAACAGAATTTTGTTCGTGAAAAACTAGAAGTTAGCAGAAATATGAGCAAATTAAGGTTAGATCCACTTCTATTCTCTCCTAAGGACTCTGAGTAAATTTACCTTTTCACCTTGTTTATCCTCACGGCCCGCCCTTAGGGCGGGCAAGCGGGGCGGCCGCCCTAGGCCCCAATCCCACGGGGCCCCACCTCAGGTACACTCAGTACGTAGCTGTATCAGTATATGGCTTGGTTGGCTCATTAAAGCCCATGGCAGCCTAGCAGATTGGTGTTCGCGATTTGTTTGTCGACTCTGCGACTGCAACTTCACATCTCGGAACCAAATCACAAATCCCGAAAGCAAGTATGACGCGACCACCCAACTCAACGGCAGCGCCACAGCGGACGGCCAACTCAGAGTGAGATTCCAACGAGACGTGTCTAGTTTCATATGAACTAGGTATGCACTAATATCCGAAGTCCCCCAAACCACCCCCAACGGGCTATGCTAGCGCCCGAACGTCCGGACAGGATGCCTGCGCAGCCTGCCCCCATGCGCTGATGCTGATTTTTATTCCTGCCCCACACGCGCACTCGCCCTGTCGCAACGCCCACGCATCCAGACGACTCGCCTCGCCCCCCGTAGCACGCCCTATCCGCCTGGATTCGAAGCCGCCCGCCTCGTCCTGCGTGCGCACCCCGCACCCGTCACACCCCTACTGCCGGCCTCCAACTCGCCGCGGCCCATTTTATCCTGTAATATCACCAGAGTGCCTATGTGTTTATTTATTTATTTTACATGTGTGACTGTAGGAGCCCTATGAACTCAGTTTCATTTGGGCTGTGAATGAAAATGTGGGCAAAAAACTTCAGGGATTTACACTCATATTCACAAGTGTTTTGGGCGAAACTAAAAGATGGAAGTCTTACCTTTTTTTCACAAGGTAGTAATGACGATGAAGATAAAGAGCATCATTGGTCATTTTGCCACATGTTAAGTCTCTCAAAAATGGTATGTATTTAATTACTGCACCATATACATATCATATTTTAAGGCATTTTCTTAAAATACGAATTTAATCCTTATGTTTCTATGCTAAAGCTCTATATTAATTCTTCTCATACTTTCTTTTCTATACAACTAAAAAACTTCAAATGTTATCATCTCGGCACTCCTAATCACCCCGCCCACCGCCCCGCTCCGATAAAAAAAAACTCAGGAACCGCAGCCCCCACCCCGCTCGATAACAACCGCCCACGCATGACGCCGCCGCCCGCGCACGACGCCCAGCTCCGCAGCTCATGTTGCTCCAAGGAACCGCCGCCCCTGTGCCCTCGCCCACGCCCTCGCCGTCGCCAACGCCAGCTGCTCCTCACCCTACCTCGCCGCATGGCATCTATACCTCCCTCTGTCGCAAGCGTCCATGGAACCGCCGCCCCACACTCCCTCTGTCGCGAGCGGCCGTGGAACCGCTGCCCGCGCATGATGCCCAGCACGTCCCGCGACCTTCTATCACGCTCCTTCCCTCACGCCCGCACAACCGCAGCTCTTGGTGGAAGGCGTCCTTCCCGAGCATCCGGAGAAGGCAGGCTCCGTCTGCCCCGCGAACCCACCTTCCCGGCGGAGGAGGTGGCGCGGCGTCCCGACGGCGGAAGCGGAGCGGCGTCCTGGTGGCGCACGGAGGCGGCGCACCATCCCAGCCCGTGCTCCGATGTTGAGAAGACGACCTGAGCAGCGTTGTACGACGCCGCCTCTACGTCTTGATCGTGCGTAGATCCGGGACGCGCGCGCGGTTGAGGTTTGGGCGCGCGCAGAAGGGAGCTGTCGCGCCAAAATCTTCTTTAGCAGTTCAGCGACGGCGGCAGCCCACACCATCGGTCGCAAAACAGATTGGCGGCGGTGGCGGCCCACACCATCGGTCGCAGAAGCGGATCGGCAGCGGTCCGCTCAGCCGCTCCCTCGGTCACGGTAGCAGCTTGGCGTTGGGGGTGGATGCGGATGAATTCAGCTGATGCTGCCGCACGGAGGTGGATCCCTGCACTGGGCCATTGGCGGCATCATGTTCCCTGCTCCGGCGTGCTCTCTGACCTCTCGGCCTCGGTCGCAGTGGGTAGCCAAGCTATCCCAACATGTGCGAACTGCGTCTCTGTCTTCTGATTCAGGCACGGGCTGTTTTCTTCTTAGTGGTCTTTTTTTATGGACTGATGGTGGTGTGTTTCTTTGCAAAGAAACAAGAAGCAGTGAAGAAGCTTATGGAGACCTCAGGTATCTCCAGCTCTAGATCTCTGAATATCTTCCCTCATGTTACAATGTGTGGTCATGGTTCCGAGGATCAAGTTTGATGATCGATAGTTGCTTGTGACGACCTCGAATCATTCAGGCTCATTCATATTCTAGCGTGATTGATTTACCAGCCGGTTTAATCAAAACTAGCAAGGTTGCCCGTGCAGTGATAAAGGTTCGACCTCCCTCTGCGCCCGCCTCATCTAGGTACTTGCCCTTCTTTTGATTTGGGTTCCTCTGGTTTGCCTGCATGCATGCCTGTGATTTGTAAATTTATGCTTCTTTTAATAGCTATTTGAGGTGATTTTGGGTATGGTTATAATACGTTCCTCGGGCACACATGGTCAGATGTTGCAGAAGTGGGCGGCGTTGGCGCTGGGTGGCTCTGGATCCTTCTGCACTGCGACATGGCATGCTCACGAGCATGTGCTCCGAGCCTCCGACGACGTCTGTTGCCGCATTTTGTGAATGGAATTCTTGATGTGCTCATTTAGGCTATGTTCGTTTGATCCCCAAACAAAGGGGATTGAGAGGGATTGAGGGGGATTAAATCCCCTACAAGTCAAAATCCCTCTCAACCCTCTCCAATCCCTTTCAACCCATTTTATTCAGAAAACAACCGAACAAGGCCTTAAGGATAAGTAACACAAATTTAAAAGAAAATGTCAGTGTGCATTTCTTTTTCATAAAATAAATTTTATCTTGAAGTTAGCTTCTTGTTCAACATTCATCTTGTTACATTGCAGCTTCGCGAGTCCAAGGGCATCACAACAATCAAACTTGGTCCACGCTATGGGGACGTATGTGCCTAACATAGACTATATATCTCCAGATTGAGCATGGTGACGTGATAATTGTTATCTTCAGGCTGGTGTATTGATCACCTTGCTGTAGCATTTCTTACTTCACATAACATTGCTCATGGGGTGAACCTAAAGAAATCCCCTGTACTTAGTAGTTGTATTATCTTGCTCAGGTTATTTTGAGACAGTACTTTTGCATTGTTTGAACATCCATGGGGTTTTCATATGGTTTGATTCTGTTTGGTTGAATTTGGACACATTGCATGTACCTTGTATTTAAATGGTCTATCTTCATGTGCTTATAAGTTACTAGCTTGTATCTGTTTATGATCTTTTCCTTACTCTTGACTGCAGATCTGAAAAGAAGAAATGGTGTTTTTTAGGGGAAAAGAAGAAACGGTGTTGATACATTCTGGAAATTTTAAACTACCGGAAGAAATTGACAGGTGAAGCAGTTGTGATGCCAAGGCAGTAAGTGTATGGGGTCTGCCGGTGGCTGTAAGAGAGCAGAAAAGGTGTTGACATGATCCTGCTTTTCGATGAATCTCTTAGTTGCAGAAGTGTAAAATGTTATTTTGCATTTATAAAACCTATGGATATTAGCATAATTTTGAAAGAAGATCAGTTATCTCGTAAGTTGAGTCTCATCCAGCCTCTTACACTCATCACTCATGGATTGGGAGGAGCGTTGTTGTAACTGGCCTGGGGCTTGGACTGTATGGATCATCACTATTGTTCTATCTAGAAAAAAAAATTCTATCCATTGCACTTAGGCTTCACCCTATTTACAAGTGTTCTCCCGTTGCAACGCACGAGCACTCACCGGAGTCGTTCGTGGTCGTCGAGTTCTTCGCCCACTGGTCGGCCCCTCTTCTCTGACTTGATTGATTCGTTGATTTGTTTGTGTTGACTACATAGGAGCTGTAAACCAGAATAGCAGGTGTGTGATTTGGCTGCATCATTTTAAAGTCAGTTTGTCGCAACAATAGCAGTAGTAGACATTGTGTTGCAGTTCACTTTCGTTCTCTAATTGATTTTCCCCTTCAAACTGGTGTGATGTCTCCCATTGCCATAACTAATTCAAAGGATCAATGTTTTTAATGGTTGAACAATTATATTGTACTTTTTGACATTTATATTTATAAATCTAGGATTTGGTGTTCAGTTCAAGAAACTGGGATATGCACTACATGTTGAATTTAATCTGTTTTTTGACACTTGTGTGGCTCCAGGTGATAGCTGAATAGGTTTCCGAGGATGAGATTGCTGGGTTAAGACAGCCATTCAAGATGCTGAATGTTAAAAGCTGCATTTACTTTTGGTGATCTTATAGCAGGTTTAAGGAGATGTGGTACTGAATTTGGAGGATAGAAAAATAATTAAATAATGGAAGTGTTAACATGAGATATTTTCTTGTTTGACACATGGCCTGTTGCTAGTATGTCACTAAGCATTTTTCAATCAGTGGTTTATAAGTTTCTAAATCTTTCGCAAGCTGATAAAGACAATATCACTGCAGCTATGCCTCTTGACGAAATAGAATGAGAAGTGCATTTGATGACAGCTTTTACTTGCTTCGACAAAGACAGAAGTGGTAATATCATAATCCCAATCATCTCGAGGACAAGTTGGGCTGGCCACTACATCTCTTGTACTGCAGCTGAAGTAAAAAATCCAGTGGTATGTAGGCAATCACGTTGTTGATCATCTGCAATGTTAATAATTAGCCATTTACAATTTGGTCTTGGATTACCATAAAGTTCAGTTCCATATAAAATTCCACTTGCATAGTATAGCAATTTTTTTGCCTGTACTCTGAGCCATGTCTGTTGCTGAGTGGTCACCGTCAGGGAACTGGTGGCTACACTTGCAATATTTGTAGGGATGTATAGATGGTGAAAAATTTAGCTATGATTGAGTTAAATTCTTGTGCTGTGTGCTCTACTTTCCATACCATTGCACATGTTGTGAAAAAATGATTTTTCCTTTTCCATTCAATTGATCATGGCTAATTGATGCTGATTGTGTTTCTGAATTTCTACTTCCTAACTGGTATTCAGGTGCCAGGTACAAGTGCATGCTCAGTGCCTCAAGGGATGATGAGGGTCAGTCTCACAGACTAGGTACAAGTGCATGCCTGGCGAATTGTTTTAACATCCATAAAAATATTTAAAAGTAGTTTATTTAAATTGTTTCAGTATGCAATATTTGCTGGTAACCTTTGGGGCCTTCCTTAATTAATTAATGCCATCGGGGGGTGTTTTCCCCACAGTTTTCGTTCAAAAAAAGCTATTAATCTAGCTAGCTATGTACTACCACAAGCCCATAACAATTCAAGTTATCTTATTTAGGTGAGTTTTCTCAATGTTGCGAGAACTATACTGTTCTAAGATTACCATGAGTTTACCATCAGATGTGCGTAAAGGATAAAGGAACAAACAGTTTGTGGATATCAAATTTGCTGCTGCGGTTCAACTTGCAGTGACAAACATAATAACGTATGGTAAACAGATTTTTTTTGATAAGTATTGTAAAAAGAATTCATTTTCTGATTATGATTTGGCTACAAGCTTGCTTGCAGATTTGTCAAGAACCTGCTCGTGGAATAAAGTAGACCATGTACTCTGCAATATGTTGATGTCTCATGATTGAAGTATCTATGCCAATGTTTTTTTACAGGAACATGTGGTCCTGAATAGACCGAGGGCATTTGTGCACTGGCTTTGGAAAGCAAAGATTGAAGAACAGTAAGTTCAGAGTTATCTCTGTTTTTTTAATTTTGTTAATACTTCTATTCAGTTGCAAGTTTTAACATTCGACCCAAACCTCTTGATTTAGCATCCAGTAAGATGTGACTTATATAAAACAGCAATGAAAATGAATAGTTTTCTTTTGTTTCGCTGCGATGGTGGATAATTGTGCAATAATATGATGGACGAATGAGTTGGGTCTGAATACTAGGTTACGCATCTTATGGGATTTGGCTCTCTCTTCCAGTGAACTAAGATCCATGAGGTTAAGAAGTAAACAATAGAATCATAATAACAATTGTCCTCGTGCAATTGAATAAGATGGAGTATAAAAAGGGGGGCAATCAAAATAGGTTAGAGCACTGAAGTGATCCAGTGAGAGATCACAACTCAACTTTTATTTCTTGTGGAATTTTAGAAGTAGAAGTAAGAACAAAGCAAACTAGATTTGGTACATGATGATATATCTGCCCAATTTCCCCTTGGATGCAGGCAATGATCGGGATCAACTTCCTGTCCAAGAGGATGTACCTTGAAGACCGTGTCGTTTTGCCTTCATCTAATCCGAACTCAGTTTTTGCAGGTCCAGTGGGAAGGATATGG
>JAKOGQ010000069.1:0-25000 GCA_022457205.1 Saccharum spontaneum
GGCAAGCAAGTACCATGCATGCATCAACGGTTTACAGTTTCCAGAGCAGCTTCAGGTACTGTACGTTTACAAAAATGAAGGGTCTCATAAGAGGAAACAAAACAAATTGGGTGGGGACTGGGACAGTCCTCATCATAACAGTGCTGTCGTGTGAAAAAACTTCTAAATCTGAAACAGATATGTGTACTTGAGTACAATCTCCCAATTAATCTGTATTATCGTCCTTATTTTTTAAAAATAAAAGGCAGGAGCTCTGCCGCTCAGTTAAGTAAGGATAAAAAAAAGTTTATGTACAGAAGGCACCCTTTGGTGCCAAACACTACGGTCCTAGGACCGGAACAGGACAGGCATGTCACGCTGCTAATGGTGTTTACCCTTCAAAGGATACAACCTTTTGTCTTTGCATGATATCCTCTTTTATCAATGAGGCCACCTGTTGGACCGTTTTATGTTCGTTTTCGAAGAACCTCCTGTTCCTCTTCTTCACACAATGTAAATGAGGATTGCATTAAAACGCCTTTGATCCTGCTTTGGCACCTTGTTTACTGCCTCCTCCTACCTGTGTCTTGTTGTGGGAGTTGGACACGTCCTTACTTTTCTTTGACCACTGGATAAAGAGTAAAGCAGGTTCTCCATGAATTCTTGCTCAAAGTGATCGGTCCATCGACAACCAGAGACGATTGAGAGGGAGAGATATCCGCTTAAAAACTGCAAAACAAAAATCTCCGACACTTGTGAAGACTTCACTATGGAACGATCAAACGAACTTTCGCGATCTACTGTATGTCGACTGCTAGGGATTAAGTGTGAGTGCGTGATGATGTCTAACGCTCTTGTTCAGCAGGTAGCCATCATCCTTTTATATACAGTTCTATATTTGGATTTTCTTTTGGAAGAAAATGGTGCCTATCATCCTAGAAGATGGCAGAATTCATATGATGAGCAGTGATGGATCAGAGCTGTCCATCAGCTGCTGCGTCAACACAGCATGGCGGATACACGCCCTTGGGCCTGGTTTAGATACCCAAATTCACCCCCAAATTCCACTATGCAAAAAGAAGATTCTTCATTATATCAAAATGCCGGCATATGTATGGAGTATTAAATGTAGATGAAATAAAAAAACTAATTGCACAGTTTCGTTGTACTTTGCGAGACGAACATTTTAAGCCTAATTAATCAATATTTGGATAATTATTAGCAAATAAAAATAAAAGTGTTACATCGGGTAACTAAACACGGCCTTGGGCAGGATCTGGTCCTGGAAAATTAAGTTGACTCGTATTCAGTGGGGCTGCTTCGTCTCTCGATCAAGATGGGCAACCTATACTGCTATACGTAGGGTGTATAGTGTAGTCCATGCTGGTTCACAATGATCTGTCGGATCGATACGAATAATTTATCTGAATTAATGCTTTGATTCTCATAATTTTTTTTCTTTCTGCTATGATTTTTCATTAGACCTTCGCTCCCTTTTTTCTTCGAAAAATGAAGGGTGAACAAACAAACAAGATGGATCATGGATGCTGAAGTGGGGCTCAGAGCTCAGAAAAGGACGTGTTATTCAGCAAACAAAATGAGCCGGGGAAGCACTCATTTGGCCCATCATGTGGCCCAAGGGCACCGCTGCTGTACGGGTCAGGCCCAAGAAGATAAAAGCGAGAGTGAATTAACTCGGAAGGTATTTTTGTCTAAAGAAAAAATAAAATTCTGGCTTCTCGAGAAGTCAATCCGTTTGAATTTTAACAAAATTATATAAGAAAATATTAACATTCCTAATATAAAATTAGTACCATTAGACTAGTCATAGAATATATTTTCATAATAAATTTATTTGGAGACATAAATATTAATAATATTTGCTATAAATTTGGTTAAACTTAAACTGCTTTGACCAGCATGGATATCATAATTGCATTCTTTTCTGGACAGAGAGAATACTAGATATATGCCCGTACGTTGCACGAAGCTACGATTTTTTGTCCACGTCTACTGTAAAGGATTTGATCATTTTTAGAAAATAATTAAAAATGATGAAAAGATTTTACATTGGCCACCTAAACTATTTTCAAATGCACTTAGGCTTTTTGATAATATTCAAAATAATCGACGCCCATACCAATTCTTTTGTTCTAGAGCGAGTACGGACCTGACATCGAGCCTCTTCCGATCCGCCCAAGCATACTTATATTTGAGACTTTGTAGTTAACAATTTTCAGGCTTTTCAGACTAATTTTTTAGCAGACTGTCTATGTTCTGTACATGCTCTTAGGCTTTCTTGGATTTATATTTCACACGCAGTTACATGGTTACAGTCTCTGGTCGAAAGGAACTTAACAAAATTTGAATTATAATTTTTGGGTTTGAATTTGATTGTATATTGAATTTTATAAGTTTGAGTCAATTTGTGCATTGTTTGGGAAAAGACAAGAAGCTAACAGAATACTTTGTATTCGCTTGAACTTATCAACCTGGCTTATCAGTCATGGTACATTATTTTTCTCTCACAACAAATCAGCCAACAATACTTTTCAGCGAAGTGAACAGGGCCTAAATTTGAGATAAGCTTTTGCTATTATTTGCTGTTTATATTTCTTTGTATTTTTTCACCTAGAACCCTCCACTTTTTCCTATTGCTGCATCAGCTTCTTTCTGAATTAGATCATGAACTCAGACTCCTCGCCGTACCCCTGGATGATCGCGTCGCTCCCGCCCACTGCTTCCATGGCTGGGGTGTCTTCTTTCTGCGACAACAACCGTCATTTCTATCGTCGCTCCGGTTTTTGGTGCTCCGTTGATGCATGCAGCAGCGTTGCAACCCTCCACCGTGCACCAGGTGCCGTAATGGTAGCAGAAGGCCGCTGGCGTAGCTATCCGCGATGGCACGTGCGGCGTAGACGTATAGGTGTCGATGATCGCGCGGGGGTGTGCACAGGTAGAGCGAGGCAGCCTTCTTCCGTTTAGTTGCGGACTTTGCTTCTATTTCCATCTCCGCATACGTCGACGGATCGGCGGTTATTACTCTCTCTGTTTCAAATTGCAAAACATTTTACCTTTTCTAAATATTCGTATCTTTCTTATGCACATAGATATACACTATATTTAGATACATAGTAACAGCGATGTATCCAGAGATAGATCCAGAATAAATGCTTAGGGCGGGGGCTGAGTATATGACATGGTCTTCCATGCCGTTGCTTAGCTGGAAGGGCTGCGCCTGCCACGGACCATGCCTCCGGTGGACATTTTTGCCCTTGGTCTCATTTATGTTATGCTCTCCCAGATCGACGAGGAATCGCACTAGCACCGTGAGCGCTACCCACACACCGTTGTTGGCCAGGCTTAATCTCAGGCAGCGCCACCGCCCACCTCCTGACGACCGTCGCTGCTACAATCGAGTAGATGCTTGGTCGAACTACAGTCATCCATCGTGCAAGGGAGGCAGCAGCACATGATAGTGGCACCAACGAGGATGTAGAGTCAGAGGCACGTCTGTTCTTTCTTTCCCCAAAAAAAATATCAAAGCAATGACAACCGCATCGGTGAGAATGCAGAGTTACAGGAGTTCTCAGCATTGTTGCTAGTGGCCGCATCCTCCCAACGGTGGCAAAGGGGGAAAGCGGGAGTGGTGGCACGGAGGGGCGAATGTGAACAGGAGGTGGGAGCAAGACTGAGATGGAGAGCGATAATGCATAGTAGGGAGCTGCAGTGGGGGGCGATGCAGAGTGGCAAGCGAGGGCGGGGGCAGGAGTGGTGGCACGCAGTGGGGAGCCATGGCGGTGGCGGCGCGTAGCGGAAGAGAGAGGAGGGTGGAGTCGTGAGGAGAGGAAGCCGAGCACATGAATATTATGGTTTATTCACTAGCCTTTCACTGACCGCAGAAATAAAAATTTAATAGCTGAGGTGTTTAGTGGCAAAAAGATATTTCGTAATCATACCGAACCAATTTTAGAGTTAGCCACGTGCATCAATAAGTACCATAGATGAATGGTGTCTCTGAGATAAATTTGCTAGTTTTAAACATGTCGTGAATTACCTGAGGTTAAGACCATGTGCACTGCGTACGCTAAATCCGTTCGCTACCCACATGTAGTTTCGTTTAGCGTGCCAAATGTGTTGCACCGGAGATGCTATTGTATGCGCTACTTGCACATTATCTCCCGTTCCTGGCGCTTTTGCGTTCGAACGCTACACGCGGTGGGGCCCGATGACAGGCGCTGCGCGGAGAGGCAGAGAAAAGCAAACGGTAGGGCCCACTATTTTTAAGTGACTCAATTCTTCCGTACTCATCCATCATCTATATCATCCTCTATCTACTCTATCCACTGTGGGATCCACTTGTTACTTTATCTAAATATATCCATGTGTAATCTAGTTTTGAAGGATTTATTGAGACGAATTTAATGGTGCAATTGAAATTTAATTTGGATTTTTGGTTTGTGAGTTATAGTATTTTTTCTTTGTTTAGTTAGTGGGCTCCGCCACTGTCCACTATAAAGTAAGCACTGTACACTCTAAATATAGATTGAGAAAAAAGAATAGAGTATCATTTTAGAGTATACAGCAGCAGTTTTTACTCTATATTTATGCTCTAAAGCTTTATAGTACCCACTGCGGGTAGCGTAAGTGTGGATAGTCTAAACTTGGCAGCATTGCTACGCCCACTCAGTTGTTTCCACCGATCTACGAGTTTCCCCAGAAACCCCAGTCCACCATCCTCTACCCACCCGATGGATCCGTCCGCCGCCGGCGCCGGCGCCTCGCGGCGGAAGGCGGAGCAGTGGTTGAACGTGGCTGAGAAGCTCCTCGTGGCGCGCGACCTTGAAGGGTGCAAGCAGTTCGCCTCGCAGGCCCTGGCCGCCGATCCCCACAACCCCGGGCGCCGACGACCTCCACGCCGCCGCCGCCTCCCTCCTGGCAGCCCAGCGGCGCCGCCTCCCCAACGGTCAGCCTGATCCCTACGGCGTCCTTGGTCTGGATCCCGCAAACCCCGCATCACGCCGACCGGATGCCATCCACTCACAATACCGCCGTCTCTCTTTCCTCCTCAATCGCTCCCACCCCGACCGCCCCTCCTCGTTCGCCTTTGCCGAAGCCGCACGCCTCGTCGCTGATGCCTGGGCTTTCCTCTCTGATCCCGTTCATAAATCCGCCCTCGACGCGGACCTCGATGCCGCCGCCGCAGCTCGCGCGTACCAATCTCCTCCAAATCTACCGCAGCCGCACTCGCAGTCACCTCTGCCTGCACGGCTAACTCCGCCGGTGGCTGCTCCCTCTCCACGCCAGACTCCACTGCCTGCTGCTCCCTCCCCGCGGTCGACTCCACCGCTGGTTTCTCCCCCTCCGCGGGCAACATCACCGCCGGTTGCTTCCCCTGCACGGCAAACTCAGCGGCCGGTTGCCCCCCAAACACGGCCAACACCGCCGGCGGCTGCTTCTGCTCCACGGTCTACTCCACCACCACCGGTTGCTCCTCAAACACGGTCAACACCGCCGCCGGCTGCTCCCGCTCCACGGCCTACTCCACCACCACCTGTTGTTCCCCAAACACGGGCAAGTACGCTGCAGCCGACTACTCCCCAAACGCCGGTGGCTGCAACTGTCCCAGCAGTGAAGTCTGGTGCGGCACCTTCATCAACGTTCTGGACAGTGTGCTCTGCCTGCTGCCACATTCACCAGTTCGACTGCCAATATGAGACGTGCAAGTTGCTGTGTCCTAGCTGCCGCCAGCCGTTTGTGGCAAAGGCAATGGCTGAGCCACCGCCTATTGTGCCGGGCACCGACATGTATTACTGCACTTGGGGGTTCTTCCCCGTTGGGTTCCCTGGGTGTCCTGGCTTTGAAAGAATGGTCAATGCACAGCCATCAGGATTAGATCAGTTGAATGCGCCATGGCTTGGAAGCACAGGTGGTGTGAAAGGTAATGCTCAGAATGGGGTGCCACCAGTTAGTGCCCCAGTAGTAGAGGTACCAACCGAGATTCCGATAGAGGTGCCGGCAGTGACACCGCCGGCGAAGCCGATGCGAGTGAAGGTGGGTGCGAAGAAGCGTGGTCGCCCCAAGGGTAGCAAGAACAAGAAGAAATTATGAATGCTAATGATGAACATGATGGCTATCATCATAGATCAGATGGATTAACTGAGATTTGCATTCAATCATACTTTCCATTGTAGTCAACTGAAGCACTCTCTGCAGCTTGAAGTCTCACTTGCTGTTGCCAGGATCTCTAATGTGGAGCAAGCAATTTTATTGTTGAAAGACTTCTTTTTCAATGGAAGAATTCTTTCTTTTCCAGATTATAATGTTAATCTCCGGTTTGTCCCCACCGCCTTACTTGCCATTATGCTTTAGCTGTAGCTATTGTATTTGCATATTTGTCTAGTTTCACTGCTGCCCTGAAGACAGTCGTATTGATCTAAAATGATAAGGTGTCTAGATACTGTTTATTGTACATTTGAGTTTGGTGCTACTGTAAGATCTACTCTGTGTAGGAATGCTGCAATAAATGGAATGATTTAAAGCTCTATTTTTAATGCGAATTCTGCTTATGACACTTTTCAGTTTGGCTGTCCTTATCGCAATGTCGTGTGATCAAAATCTATTTTTTCCTTTTTTTAAGTTATGCATTTATTAATTTCACTCATCGTGATACTTGTTCTGCTCCTGTTTATTAGTTTACATGTTCAAGAAAATCCTAGCGAACTGTTATAAAAGACTGAATGTGCACGCTCTATCATGATTGTATCTTCTCCGCTGAACCTTTTTTTTCCCTTTCTTTTTGCTTTGGAGATAGGCTGTTCTGAATCAAGTATGTCTGCAGATCATTCATGCATTCTTCTTTAATATTTAGTTTCATTGTTAAATTGTTTGTGCAAGGTTGGCCTTTCCATTTTGTTTGAATATAAGTCACTTTTCATTTCTATTCTGAGTTCTTGTGTATCATCTAGTGATACAAATTATTTAGTGATATGTGAGTGACATGATATGTGGAGGCTGGAGGCCTGTGTAGTATTCAGATTGTGAGTGACATGATCTGCCTGCAATTACTTGGAGTGAGGTAATGATGTCGATTACTGTGTTTTTGTGGGTAAGAAATGTTGCCCAACTTTTGGTCCAAAGAATGAAGGAAATACTGCACCTGCATGCTCAAACATATAGCAGGTGCTGTATCTAATAGTCAGTCGATGGCGAGTTGGTGGGGAAGTAGCGAACAGAGTTACAGATCTACAAGTACCCCTGTGCTATGGAAGATGAAGAACAATGAGCGAGGGTAAGTTCTAGCTGACGAATGCCCATAGCTACTCGGATGCTATAGTTCTTGTATTTCCCCTCTGATAGTGGCTATAGTGCTTGTATTGAAGCGGTGCAGAAAGAGTCAGTCATTGCAGTTTTATGCCTTGGTTGAATTCACTGATTCTACTGTGACAAGTGTGTTGTCAACAGTGTTCTCTTCCGTGTTTCAGTGCGGTCCATGATATTCCTGGGCCTGTTAGGAACGCTCGAAAATTTTCCTGTTCCTGTGTTTCCTGAAATTGAACTGATTTCTGTGAAATTCTTGCGCAATTCCTGTGGAATTTCTGCGTTCCAAACAGACCCTAGAAATAGTAAGGTGAACCATAGAGGGCTTGTTCGCTTGGGCTGAAAATAAGCGGCCGAAAGTACTGTTGACTGATTTATATGAGAGGAAAACACTGTTGATTGGTTAAAAATAAGCGGCTGAAAGATCAAGCAAACAGACTGAGAATTGGTTGGCACGAGAATTGGTTGGCACGACTGGTGGATGTCAAATTACATTACATGTGAATTGTTCAAAATGGGTGTGTGGATGCTCGTTGGAAGTAAAGCAAATGAACTGAGGAACATGTGAGGTTTTATTAGATGTGAAAGAGCTTAGGGCCTCTAGAGGTTGGGCCTCATGTTAGATTTTCTCCAATATTCCTCTGTATTGAGCCATTTTATCGGAATTTTCTAGGTTTTTAAGATAACCAATCCTTTTTCTAAAGGACTGCGTAGGAAATATTACTATAGATTTATGATCCTATAGAATTCCTTCATAAATCCTATGATGTCCAAAGCGCTGGAGGTAGTTGCCGGTGGCAGTCAGTGAATGCCATGAACCTATGGGGTGGAGACTGTCACGCGCCATAGTATGTTCCAAAGGGGGCTCGAATGTTTGAGTATTGCAGGAGCATCACACGGTGCATTTTCCTGGGCATTTGTCCATTGATCCTCGTAATAATGGTTTTTTAAGTTCCCCTTTTACAGGAGGAATTGAGGATCTTGATTCCTCCAAATCCAAGCCAAAATTGCTCAGAATCAGGCACTTGTAAAACTGCTGCCGTGCTGCGACATGCTCAAAACCTCCCACCACCACCAGCGGTTCATGTCCGAGGATCAATGGCCGGGACCCCCAACGACGTGGGACGACGACTCGCTGATCGTCCTTGCGGACCCGACGTCGCCAGAGGCTGTGTTCTCCGACGACCGGACGGACGCGATCGATGCCTGCAACGAACGGACGACGTACTCCGTACTACTCGCGACCGCCCCTGCCTGTCGGCAAGCAATGCAATGACGCGATGCCTCCTACGGAGAGGACCCCCCCCCTGCACTGCACGCCATTGACGGCAGCAGGATTGCAGCGCTGCTGCACACCCCCTGTTGGCTACACTGCGTGCCAGCCCAAGACGGAGCAAAAGGGATTGAGGGCCAGGCGTCCGTGTCCCCCTCACGTACGTGCACGATGTCAGCTTCCTGCTGGCTGCCCGGGTCAGTCTTGAGATGCGCGCTTGATGCCGCCCGACGATGACCCCCAACAAGGCCTGAAGGCCCGGACCCCGGCAAGACCGCCGGAGACGTGAGAGGCCACACTGTGCACATCATGATGTGGTTGCACCGGCGACGGCGTGGGTACTAGCAACTTTTCACCTCGCTTTTGTTACTCGGCCGCTCGCTTTCTGTAAACCTAAAGTGGAGCGCTCGTTGTTACAGTGCGTCGTCGGGGCCATGGAGGACACGGTGTAGAGGAGTGGTCATCTCTTGTCGTCCACACCGCTACGCTTTTGTTCATCGTTTTGCCGGCCGGGGTGAAAAAAGCTGGGCCTCGACATTTTACTGGATCTTGGGAAGCAACGGCAAAAGCTCGATGAGTTTTGACCACTGTTGGCGATTTACGCCAAGCAGTGCTTTTGGACGGGGCCCGTTCTCGTGCACCAGTTGTAGTACTTCGCCTTCAGAACGCACGCAAGCCAGCCCCAGAACAGGGCACATATGGGACAGCCGAAACAAATGAACTCATAGCTGTAGGTTCTCCCATTTAGCTCGAGAAATTCTTGACGCGGTGGCAAATGTTAAGTGCCATGTGCCGTACAAATGGATGGACAGACGGAAAATCACAAAGATACATCGTGCATGCAGAAAATGCCACTTGCATAGGACCGATCGTGTAGAAGGGTAAGTACACTGGTATGCTCCGAGAACCGACATTCGTATCAGATGGTTTAACACGATCGGTTAAAACCAAAAGGAGCAACTGTCGCGGCGCAGCGCCGTGTCGGCCGACGCTTTTTTTCACTGCCGGCAAACCATGCTTCAGATTCAGAGGCCCGTGAGGCGAAGCACCGATCACGGCGGAAACTCGGGCTGGTATATGGTGTTGATCACCCATTCACCCACACACACGGCAGTTTACTACTCGCCTCGGCGACAGACTTGAAGCCGATGCAGTCGCCGCTGCCGGCCGATCGCCTTTCGCCCCGCGAGAAAAGTCGTCAAACCGACGGAGACCGCATGCGCCTTTTCTCCTCCCGACCCGACCGCGCCGCGGACCGATGCGCCAACACAGCCGCTGCCGCTGCCGTGTGCCGGCGCCTGCGCCGCGGCTCGCAGTCGCAGCCAACGCCAAGCCGTGTCGGCAGCCGCGGCGGGCCTCCCTTATTTAACAGCTCGACCGATCGATCGGCAGTCCGGCACCCGGAAACGAAGAGCCAGACGTGTGAGCTAGTATCTTGTTGCCGTGTTCGCACGTACTCGAGCCATCGGCTTCCCGCCTCTTTTCCTTTCAAAAGAACAAACCAGCTCAGGCTCAAGCAACACACTATGGTGCCTGTCGGGAGTGACCAAGCAGCGGAGGTGGCGATGGACGGGGAGTGCTCACCGCTGGCAGCGACGACGACGCGGAGCGGGACGAGCAGAAGCCACAGCGAGGCGGAGCGGAAGCGGCGGCAGCGCATCAACGCCCACCTCGCCACGCTCCGCACCCTCCTCCCTGCGGCGTCGCGGGTAAGACCGACGTCCTTGCTCTTCAGAGCTCACCGTGGCATGCAGCATGCGCGGATGCGCCGCGGGTAGCGAACACGGTTACGTACGTGTGCACGAATCATGCATGCAGATGGACAAGGCGGCGCTGCTGGGGGAGGTAGTCCGGTATGTGCGGGAGCTGCGGGGCGAGGCGGACGCTGCGGCGGCGGGCGCAGCCGTGGCCGTCCCCGGGGAAGGCGACGAGGTCGGCGTCGAGGAGGGCCAGCACTGCTTCTGCCACGGCGGGGAGAGGGAGAGGGAGAGGGCCGCCGCCAGCGCCAACACCAGGCGCGTCAGGGCGTGGGTGTGCTGCGACGACCGCCCGGGGCTCATGTCCGAGCTGGAGCGCGCCGTGCGGTCCGTCAGCGCGAGGGCCGTGCGCGCCGAGATAGCGACCGTCGGCGGGAGGACGCGGAGCGTCCTGGAGCTGGACGTTGGCGGGCAGCACGACGGTGAGGGCACGTCAACGTCGTCACGGCCGGCGCTGCAGGCGGCGCTCCGGGCCGTGCTGCTCAGCCGGGAGGAGATGCTCGGCGCCGAGTGCTACAAGAGGCAGCGCTACTCGGCGCACCTCGCCAGGGTTTAGTAGGGCAGTGGCACTGTACAAGCGAGTGACTGATGGTAGACAGATGGGAAAGGGAAGGGGTGTGTGGCATGTCTGGTACGGTGCTACTCGTACCTTGTTAGTTGGAACATGTAGAATATCACAGAGTTTCCATTGCCGACTCTTCCGAACGAACAACACTGTCATCAAGCAAATTTGACGAGGCCGTATAATATTTGTATCTCACAGTTACAATGATACAACAAATGGTACACATGTTACAATAACAGGGTAACGCCAAATGTGGCGACAATAACATGCACTATGACTGATCCTGCAGCTTATTCGTATTTTCTCAATGGTTTCAACTGGAAAACAACACACAAGTAGTTGGATAAAATTCACTTTGCCCCCGGCAGTTCCACAGACTTTCACTCTGCTACCATATTGTTCATCGCGTTGCACCTCACTCCATTGTGGGTTTGTACTTCTACAGTGGAGAGTTCCTGTATCAAATAACTGCTATAACGCTGATGCACCTGCCCATGTATGCAATACGACAACACAAAGTTGAAGCTCACATGCCAGTGGCATAGTGTCATGCGTGGCAATGGACGATGCCAACAGCCTTGCAACAGTTATTTGATACAGGGACTCGCTTCCGCAGAACATCAATGCCACAATGGAGCAAGGTGCAATGGAAATGAACAACGTAGTGGCAAAGCAAAACCATGCTGAACTGCAGGGGACAGAGTGAAATTTACCCAAGTAAACAAGGCCTTCATTGGTCAAGACCAGGTGGACCTATTCTTTATGGCATACTTGCTTCCACCTTCCAACCCTTCACGGTACAATAACGTCCATTTCTCAAATGTGCAATCAACAAAGTTGTAGTAGCCTCCATGAAGATTCAAAGTACCTTCATTCACCCTCTTCTCTATCCATGGGTATGTTAACAAGTTCAACAGAGAGCTATTTATTGATTCCTATAACAAAAAAGAAGAAATCGATACATGTCAGACAACGTGACTATGACTACATAAACCTTGAACAAAAGAAACCAACATATTTGTCAAGATAAATTTGAATTGTATAACTACTATAAATTTAATCCTAGTATTGATATAAACTACGAACAGGGAAGAACAATAGGATCAGCAGGCAAGATCTTGAGATGAATCGGAATTAGTAAAAGCCATGGAATTGATTGATCCTGTGCACTACATTGGGCAATAATTTTTTTAAAACAAATTAAGGCTTGTGATCACAGATCACCCAAGAATCACCTTTTCACAATGTTTGCACTGCATGTCAAAACTCAAATTTCCAGCTGCAGCTTTCGTGCTTAACCTTGCGCTCTTCCCAATTGAAACCCAGTTTTTAATGAAGCCTCTGTGTCAATAAAATAAATAAAAGACGAAATTCAGAGACTAGTCTAAACAGACACCAAAAGAACATGTAATGAAGAAATGGCTATATGTAACTTTTACCCGGAGGTCGAATCATCTTTCATGCTCATTAGTGCCTGGATGCCCCCACACCTACTGTGGCCTACCACCAGTACATTTTCTACCTGAGCAAATGAAGGTAAATGTGTCAGTCTCAAGAATGCTTTTATGTTCTTTCAGCAAAAAGGGAGAAATAGGAGAAAAGAGACAAACCATTAATGAAACACACAATAAACTCATACCTGGAGTGTATTGACAGCAAACTCTAGTGCTGCACTAGTCTCTGACCCCCCATGCTGGTATTGCAACATTTTGTTTACTGTCAGTACTTCTACAAAGGAATTGCATTGCTTTAAGCGTTCAATCACAACGTAAAGATGCGCAAAATTGATAATACCTCATATGGTGGTACCAAATTTGCCACATTACGCACTGTAAATGCTTCCCCAGGCTGAAACCCTAAAACAGCGGTAGGGCAGACCCTGGAGTCAGCACAAGCAACCACCATGAACTGCACACAAGAACACAAAACCAAAAGTAATCCCATAAGCCTCGTAATGCCAATATTAAAATGATTTGCTATCAAAGTCATTATCATGTACCTTTGGTGTTTGCTGCTGAGCAAGACTTTGGTAATTTGAAAAATTTTCCCTGTCCATAGTTCCAGATATAGCAATGTCAACAAATAAAAAAACAACAGTGAAATATTAAGGTGATTGATATGTTTTGTACTTCATGATCCACTTACACATAATTTCTGTGTTTGAAGTCCATGAATCTCGCTTTCAAATCCACGAATGGATCGTGTTCTGCACCAACCTCATCCATTGTATCATGTTGAAAATCCAGAAGTTGTCGGGTCAAGCCAGTGTGATCTCTGGAGGCCATTGTGACAGATAATAACTCTCTCCTGTAGAAGAAAATCTTATTAAATAATTTCATGACCAAATACATTAAGAACTGGGTGAACTGGAGGCCAGGGTGATCTATGGAGGATCACAGCGATGTTTTTCTGGCAGTAAGTTTATTCAGCATACAAGAAAATGGAAAATCGTGACTGGCAAAATCCATGTAAGTTTATCTAATATCTGGAGATCACAACACTATACAAATATGACTTTGACAAAAGGTAATTGATGGTCTACAGACAGTTGGTGTAAATTGGATGTGAAACCCCCAAAAAATGTTAGCATTTCTGCTTGAATGTCACCGACTGTTGTTCTAATTCACCGTTCACCAACTATCTCAGGACACCCGCAGAAAACCACTAACTAGCTGATAATATTAAACATATAGTTATGTGACAGAGATGATTTTATGACAGGCTTAAATTGGAACCGATCGTGAGTACAGTATTAACAACAACAAAAATCAAGTCCAGCTGTACCAAGCACCAACTTAACGAGCACTCACAATATGTGTCAATCCACACAGGGGAAGACAAATATATCCATCTACCATTAGCGTTTCCATCCGACAACAGTGTACTACAGGCTACTGCAAATTCAAATCCAAATCCAAATCGTAAGAAAGTGGAACGTTGATCTAAATTACAGAACCAACTAGTTGACTAAGCTAAACGCCCCCCAGACATACAATTTCCCAATTCGGATCTCATTTCTTGCGCAGCACAAATCACCAAGCTAAGCTACAGACTACAGTCACCGAGGAGGCTAGCTTAGCCCATAGAAACGTACATCAAGCAAACCGACCAAGCTAGAAGCTACAGGCACTTGGAGTTCCACCCAAAAGTTCAGATAACAGTTTAGATAAGGATTCAGGGGAGGTTGCGCCGAAGACGATTGAAGGAATGGAAGTATGAAGACGGACGGTTGCGTGTCCTGATCGCTGGGATCGACTTGACTCACCGGTTAGATCCTCCCAGCCGCAGAGCAGCACCGCGCTGCGTCCTCGAATCACCGATCTGCGGCACCCCACCAGAAAACCCAGAGATCAACAAAGAGGAATCCCAGCGAATCGGAAACCCCAAGAAATGGGGGAAGGCGAGCGGGGAGCAGCTCACCATCACCGCGCCGTGGCCCCGGCCGGAGTCGGCGGCGGCTGGCTCGGCGGCGGGGCGGAGACATAGGGAGGCGGAGCGGTGGAGGACGCCGCTAGCCATGTGAGCACGGGGGTGGGCGTCGTGGTGTCCGGGTCTGTGGCATTCGAGGACGGGGGAGCTTGGCGCGTCAATGGCCGCTGCCCGGGGGTTTTTAGGGGAGGTGGGGAGCGGACAGACAGACAGGAAGGCGAAGGAGACGACGGCGATGGGGGCGGAGGAAACGAGGTCGAGGCGGTGGTTTTTTTAACTAATTATTATTAATTATTTTCGGGAAAGTAATTAATTAACGTGATTGAACTGTCCAATTGTCTGGGGGCTGAAATTTCAATGGTTCAGTATGGGCCCTAGGAGCGACCGACGGACCGCGCGGGACGTGCGGATGGCGTTTCCGCCGTCGGATTGGAGGTGCGGTGGAAGGATCCTGACCGTCGAATTCCCTAGTTATTGGAGCGGTTTCCGTGGGACCACAGGAGGCCCGCAATAATCAATGGTCTTGTGCTAGCGTGGCAAGTGGCGACTGGCAACCCATCACGGTAGAGTGATTGGATTTGCCATTTGCTTGTGCCCATACCCATAGGCATGTGTCATTTTACGTAGTATTGATTAGAAGAAGAGTGCGGCCACCATGAGTCCATGACCCGCCATTGAACAATGAGCTCGACGATGCTCTTGCACGCGAAAACGAAGATGATCGCAGTGGCGAGAAAGAAAAAACAACAAGAAACGAGGGTATTCATTTGTGTTTGGGAAAAAAAAAACAAGGGGTATTCGCACGAGCAGAAGTGTTCGAATGCAAGCTTTTACTATCTACTATCCATGCTCACCGATGCTCTCGACGGCGAGGCAGCCGCCGCTCATCGGTGTACTCCGGCCTGTGGGGCGGCGAGAGAAGCTCATCCTCCCGAGTGGCCGCCGCGTGCTCCTCGCTGCCGCCGTCTGAGGACGGGTACAGCCGCCGCCGCGCCGCGGAAGCCGAGGACGCGCGCGCGGAAGCAGCAGCGGCGAGCCGAAGCAGTGCCGTGCGCGGCATGACCTGGAAATGGAAAAAGCACAGGCGACAACTGTGGTGGATTCTGAGCGGGCACGTGTGCTCCCCTCCCAACTCCCATGGCAGCGCCGCTTGCGATTGGTTGGCTCTATAGGGAAGACAACAGCTCCGGATATGACACGGGCAATGAGTGGCATGCCTATCTTCATCACCTGCTGTACAGAACACACTTCGACTCCGGCACGGAACTCAGCCCGAAAACAGGGGCCACACAAAAAAGCGAGCAGAAAGACGGTCTGCGTCCGCGGCAACCTTGACGTGCGGACTCATGCGCGCTCGCTCTAGCGCTCTCGGGCGGGCTTATCCCCGGTTGGCCGGTTCGGTGCTTCCCTGCAGGCTGCGGCAAAATTCGGTAGGGGTCGTCGGCGTCCACTTGATCTGGACCCCTACGGAAGTATGGCTACGTTCGGCTGACGGTAAAAGCGGCTGATACTGATATTATGCTGATTTATTGTAAAAAAAATATTATTGAATGGTTCGCTGATTCTGGCTCAGGGGCGGTTCTGCGGCTGAGGATCTGGCCACGTGACTACGAGAGCGGGGATCCAGAGTCCGGACGACGGGACGAAGCTGCCAGAGCAGATGAACCGGCCAGGTTCTCCTGGTTCTCATCGTAATAAAAAAAACATGAGCTGGCCACGTTTTACTGGTCGCGCGCCCAGAAACTGGGAGGAGCCGCCACCCACGCGTCGAACGGAAGCTCCAGTAGGTCCAGCCGTGGTAGTGTGCTACTGCGGGGCTGTGGCAGCAGCTCGGTCTGGTGTTGGGCCTACCGCGAAACCGAACGATTGGGCTAACTGTTGCGGGATTGATTTGTGTTTGGAAAGTGACTCGGCCTGGTCCAATAGGAGGAAGCTGCGGTGTGGACCGTGGACGTTTCAGATGGCCCAGCATAACGTCCGCCACCTGAGGGATTCGTAAATGGGCTTTTTGCTTCGTGCTTTTCAGGTTAGTCTTTTTTTTTTACGTTGTATCCCGTTAGTCTTGCAATGCTTAAGACATTGTCCATAACGAAAACAAGTTCTCACTCTCTCCCGAACTAAATCAACTAACTTTTAAAGTTATCTTAAGTTAAATTATTTTAAGTTTGACTAAATTCATAAAAAACAACATAAAAAATTATGACACTAAATTTGTATCACGGGATACATCATAAAATATTTTTCTATAAAATATATTTATCAGTGCCCTAAATAGTTTTGTAGATCTTTTCATAAGAATCGTTTTCTATATCTTTTCATTCTCAATAACTTTTCTATATCTTGTGTGCACTCTAGAGAGTCATTCTTGTTTTCTATCTTTAGCTAGCGAGAAATCCGGAATAGAATTTGGATAACCAAATAAAGAAGCTGTTGGAGAATATTTTTACATCATCAAAATCTCCGTTCCTAGTAATTAGAAAGTATATGGAGAGTCTCTTTGAAGTTGTTCTTAGTACTCTGATAAGGCAAAGTCAGGCCTAGGTGGGCCACTCTTTTTTGTAGTTCAAAAAATAATTAATTGGCTGGCCCAGGCCGGCAGAATTTTTCTTAGGAATTCTGGCAGAAAATTTCAGAAGCATGCTTCTCACTGACCAAGTCTGTCAAGTTACGTGTATGGACCGGGCCAGGCTGGGCCTATATTGCTAAGGTTTATGGACCTCCCATCATATTCCTGTATTCTTTGCTCTCTTGATAGTGAAACTCTAGAGCATCTTTTCACTCGCTACCCTTTTTCTAAGCAATGTTTGGGTGTTATTGCCCTGCAAGTTCCATGAACCGGTTCTTCAGCCTAGCTTTAGAAATCCAAATCTCAGAAACATTTTTCATGGAAGTCATTGTTCTCATGGCATGAGTATCTGGACAACAAGCAAGAGCGAGTTTCATCTTCATCTTCGAACAACCTGTTACTGTCGAGGGATGTAAAAATACCTTCAAGCATGAGATGTGCATTTTAAAAAGGTTTTGTTTAGAGAACTCAGCTCATTGGTTACGCTACTAGGTTCAGCTATAGCGTGAGGACATGAGAGATTGCATCTTCAAGTCTGCCGAGGAGCCCTGGAAACCGCCCGTGTAATTCGCCCATGACAATATAGTTAGCGGATTCCAATGAAACTCTACGACGTTTTCTACAGTAACTCATAGCACCACAGGAATTGAGAACGGCAGAAAAAGGAGAGAAACCAATGCATGCAAAGTGTGAATGGCAGTGTGTCTGTGTATAGCAGGGTTGGAGTTGGAGTGGACACAAATTAAGGCAAGCCATGTACTCTACCTAGCGAGCTAGCCCACCAGCTCCGAAAGCTCAGTCTCAAGCTTTAGCTTTCCTCAGAGATGCCAGATAAGTACGATCCAGGGCCCGGCCGGCCAAAGCACCGAGCAAAAGGAAAGACCATACGACCACGGAGCGGAGCTATAGCCGCGCATGGTTGCACCGGCGCTGCGCACGCAACAAAAGCCGAGCGCATGCAACCTTCTGTGCGGCGCCTCTGGTTCTCCTCCAGACACCGGCGGCCGGCGCCGATCGAGTGAAAACAAAGAAAGTATCATCCACCGCATCTCTCCAATCTTAAGGCGCGCAAGCTTCCTTGTCGCTTGTCCGTGGTGATTCTTTTCTTTTCAGGCCAATCAAGATAAAGCTAGCGCAGCCTTTTTAGTTTTCAAGTTTTCACCGGCGGAGCTAGCTAGGACCGACCTCAACTACATGAGTTTGCATAGGAGCACTGGAGCACAGCGCTGGTTTTGACTTTTTTAGATTCATAATTTTTTTCTTTATACCTAGACATTATATCTAATTACATAAAACAACTATATATTAGAAAAACCAAAACAACTTATTCGCGCGGCTATAGAAGATAGCTATAGCGTGCCCTCGCGAATTACATATCATGACCGCTTATATCTTAACCAATTCTAGGGACAGAGACTAAAATTAATCACAGTAACAACCACGGTCTTCTGAGACCCTTGCCACGTACTCTAAGATTCCCTATTATCATGGCGCGAGCCGCACGGTTGCTCAAACCATCGCCTCCCCGGCTCTAGCGACCATGTGGCTCCAGGAACCATTTTTCTCTATCCTGACAAAATGAACGTGAAGCCAGAAGATGTCACCATTCGTAGCTTCTCTGGTACTGTAGCGCGAAGCCAAAGCCCAAAAGAGTCCACCCAAACGGAGTAAAATAGAGATGTTATTATTACTAATTAAAGACTATACATTAATACTTATGACACATGCCAGGAAAGTTATGACCATTCCGCCCTTAAGTGATGCTTAGCGCCTTGAGGAGAATACTCATCGTATGGTATGGGTACTCGTCTAAAAAATAACATAAAGTAACTACTAAAGTCATATTTGCTTCTAAATGGATTTTAAGAATCTAATGTGTTTTATTAGTGTCTGTACTCTGTATATCAGTGTCTGTTAGAATCTAGCCTGTTTGGATGAGATACTAAGAGCATCTCCAACAGCTTACTAATACTTTATCCCCAATAGAATAATATTGGTGATCACCAATATTGTTTTTTCAAACTATTGGAGAAGATGCTCCAACAGATCTCTAATAATCTCCCTCAATATATGGGGCCCACCTCTCTCCACCTTGGGTCCACGATGACCATGGCCACCGGAGCAAAGCTTTTCGTGAATACGTCTTCCACTGGCCACCAAGTCATCTCCGACGAGCATCGAAGGAGAGAGAAGTGGCAGTTGGAGGTGGGGCCCGGCTATTAGGGGAGATACTGTTGGAATGTGTGTATTAGGCCCATTAGGCTAAGGCCCATGTGGCCCATGTATGGTTACCTATATAGCTACCCTTCTAGGGTTAGCCCAATCAATAGAAACACTTTCCCTAACATGGTATCAGCAGCCTACGGTTCGCTTCCTCTCCTTCCACCTCTCCCCAGCCGCCGCCTCTGGTGGCCGCCGCCGCTGCCGGCCAGCCGGCGCCATGGCTGGCGCTCCTCCTCCTCCTCCTCCTCCTTCCCTCTACAGTCACTTGCCCCCCTCTCCTCTTCTTCCACCTGGGCACAGGTTCTGGCGACCGCCCCTGCTCCTCCTCCAGGCGCCGCTTCTCCTGGCGGGGGCCTGCCAGCCGCCGGCGCCTCCCGCACGGCCAACACAGGTGCGGGCGGCCATCTTCCTCCTGGCGCCCATCTTCCTCCTGGCGCCCCTCTTCCTCCTGGTGCGGTTTCCCCTGGGGCCGTCCATCTCCCTCCTGGTGCGGCGCTCACAACCAGCGGCTCCTTCCCAGCCGGGCTCGGTGCGGGTGCCCCTCCCTCTGGTGCCCCTCCAGCTGGTGCGGGTGAGCACGGGGATGGGGTGGTTGTCCTTCCCCTGCCCATGGATGCGACACCACTGGCGCCTGTTGTCCACCCGACGCCGCCTGGAGTCCGGTCGCCGCCCCCTGCCACTGACGTTGCGCCCACTGCAGCCATGGGTGGGGTGGTCGGCATTCCTTCTGCTGGCCCGCCGGACTTCGCCCTCGCCGCCGCTCTCGTGGCGGCCCTGGCTGCCGCCATGGAGGGGCAGGCTCGTGTGCACGCGGCCGCCCTCGTCTGGGAACGTGAGTGCGACGCGGGCGACGCCCTGGCCCGCCAGATCATCGAGGCGGAACAGCTCCTCGCCTCTCCCGCCTCGCAGGACGCTGGGGCCACCTCCTCCGCCTCGTCGGGCCGCCGCATGTCCCACACCGCCATCCTCTGGCACGATCCGGCTGACCCGCTCGTGACTCAGCTTCACTACCAGGCCGGGGGGTCCAGAACATTCGTCTCCTCGTGTCGGTCGTCCTCGAGCCGGAGTCGCCCTCCTACGCCCGCTGGCGGGATCTGGTGCTTCTCACTCTCCGCCGCTACGTCCTCGACGACCACGTCCTTGTTGACGCCTCGGTCGTCGTCCAGACACCGTCCTGGATCCGCCTCGACAGCATCGTCCTCTCCTGGATCCTGGGGATGATCTCCATGGACCTCCACGACCTCGTCCGCAACACCCCTGACGCGCGGCGGGCTTGGCTTGCCCTTGAGGGACAGTTCCTAGGCAACGCCGAGGCCCGGGCTCTGCGTCTCGATGCGAGCTTCCGCACCTTCGTCCAGGGTGACCTCTCCGTTGGCGAGTTCTGCCATCGGATGAAGGGCATGGCCGACTCCCTTGGCGATCTCGGCTAGCCCGTGGAGGATCGCATCTTGGTCCTCAACGTTCTCCGCGGGCTCAGCGACCGCTACGCCCACCTCAGGATGTGGATCACCCGTCAGCGGCCCTTCCCCACCTTCCTCCAGGTCCGTGAGGACCTTGTCATGGAGGAGCTCACTCAGGGCTTCCAGTCGGGGTCCGCCACTTCTTCGAGGTCCTCGACGGCTCTGGCTGCTACTCCGTCGCGTCCGTCTGCTCCACCACGGTCGTCCGCTCCACCGCCGCCGTCTCTCCTGGGTACCCCTCCCTCCAGGCCGAGCGTGGGGGGGGGTCGGGGCGGTCGTCGTCGTCGAGGAGGGGGCCGTGGGGGCGGCCGGGGTGGTCACACCCAGGCTCTGGCACCGGGTGGGCCGCAGGGGGGGCACCATGACCTTCTTTCCAGAACCCGTGGTCTGGGCGCATCTCCATGTGGCCCTTCCATGCTCCCGGTGCCGACTCTCGTCCACCGGCGGCCATGCTCACCTGAGCTCCACCTGGTGCTCCTCCTCCCGGCGCCTTCCCTGCTACGCCATGGGCTCCACCCTCCGGGACCCTACCTGGGGTCATCGGCTGGGACCAAGCAGCCTTGGCTCGCTCGTTCAGCACCATGGGTCTGACACCTCCGGTCGGACCCGAGTGGATCGCTGATTCGGGAGCCACCTACCACACCACCCCTGACCCCAGTATACTTTCGTCTCTCCACTCTCCCTCTTCCTCTCTTCCTTCGTCCATTATGGTCGCAAATGGGTCGTGTCTTCCAGTCACGTCTGTGGGTACCGCCGGTGCTCATGGCTCCTTCCGTCTTCCTGATGTTCTTGTTGCTCGTTCTATGGTTCACAACCTTCTTTCTATTCATCGTTTTGCAGCTGACAATTCCTGTTTTGTGGAATTTGACTCTTCTGGTCTTACTGTAAAGGATTTGGCTTCCTGGCGTCCTCTGCTCCGATGTGATAGCACCGGGCCCCTTTACACCCTTCGCTTCCCGGCGACTACTTCGTCTTCTTCGCCGTCTGTTTTGTCAGCTGCTTTCGCCGCTTTTACTTCCTCTACTACTTGGCACCGGCGCCTCGGCCATCCTGGACGTGATGCCCTGATGCAGCTCAGTCGTAGCTCTGGTCTTCCATGTACTCGAGCTCATGATGAGCAACTGTGTCATGCGTGCCAATTGGGCCGACATGTTCGTCTTCCTTTTCATAGTTCTACTTCCCATGCGGCCCGCATTTTTGATCTTGTACCTTGCGACCTATGGACATCTCATGTTCTAAGTATTTCTGGTTATAAGTACTATCTTGTGGTGGTTGATGATTTTTCGCATTATTCGTGGACTTTTCTCCTACGTAAGAAGTCTGATACGTTTACCACGCTCCTTCACTTCTTCACTTGGGTGTCCACACAGTTCGACCTCACCATCAAGGCCGTCCAGTGTGACAATGGTCGTGAGTTTGATAACTCCACCTCTCGTGCCTTCTTTCTCTCCCACGGTGTTCAGTTACGCATGTCTTGCCCGTATACCTCTTCGCAGAATGGCAAGGCTGAGCGGATGATTCGCACCACCAACGACACCGTGCGCACCCTTCTGTTTCAGGCCTCTCTTCCTGCTCGCTTATGGGCTGAGCTGCACACTACGCCCTCTCGGAGCACACTGATCTACTGCGACAATGTCAGTGCGGTCTACCTCTCCACCAACCCCATCCAGCACCAGCGGACGAAGCATGTGGAGATCGACCTACACTTTGTCCGTGATCGGGTGGCCATGGGCGAGGTGCGGGTCCTTCACGTTTCGACTACCTCCCAGTTCGTGGACATCTTCACCAAAGGCCTCCCGTCCTCGACCTTCACCGAGTTTTGCTCTAGCCTCAACATCACCTGTGGCTAGTTGCGTCTGTGGGGGGCTGTGTGTGTTCTTCTTCTTGTTCAGCCTGGAACTCCGCTGCGCCGGTAGTTCAGACTGCGGGGCGGGGGGTGTTGGAATGTGTGTATTAGGCCCATGAGGCTAAGGCCCATGTGGCCCATGTATGGTTACCTATATATCTACCCTTTTAGGGTTAGCCCAATCAATAGAAACACTTTCCCTAACAGATACAACTTCCCCTTTATTTAAGAGGAGATGTGGGAGATATTGGTGATCACCATAAAAAGAGGAGGGAAAGGGGAGTTGTTGGAGCATCAAATTTGGTCTATCTCCCCCAATATGACAGATTTATAGGGATAAGAGATGAGAAAGGGGAGCTGTTAGAGATGATCTAAGATGTTGAGATTGGATCCAAACAGGACTTAAATCTTCAACCAAAGTCTAACCTATGCAAAAGCACGGATCGGTGAATTAAGTAGAAACTAATTTTATCTTACCATTATAACCCGAGATTTTGTTCTTCCTGAAACATTTTCTATATATTAGAATTTTTTTAAGATAACGAGGCCATGATGTTAGGCTCTGTTTGCCCGAGCCCTTTTGGGCTCTGGCTCCACAATGTAGCGCGGAGGAGCCATAAATCGTGGGTACTCACGGTTCCAAGTTCATTTTCGTAAGAAGAATTATACCTGCAAACGGGGCGGTTTGGAGCGCTCCTAATCCTGACCCCATGCCCCATTAGCCGCAAAAGAGGTTCAAGGGTCAAACCTATCCGAGCCCACGACTGGCCTGCAGGATCTGCGGTTAGCCAGGGGTCAAACCGTACGCGTCGCTGCAGCTTAGGTACGTGTACGCATCGTTGTTGCTCACGTACGCCTCTCCCATTGTCGTCTCGGGGGCCAAGGCACGCCGCGGCACCACGGAAGGCGGGCGGCAGCAAGAAGCAGCTCAACTTCTTCCAGCGCGCGGGCAGTGGCTGCGCTCAACGTGTTCGAGGAGGCATTCGTAGCCAACGTCCTCGATTGGCCCCACGGGTTGCCCAGCACCACCGAACCCGGCAGTATAGATAGCTGGCAACTTTATGCCCGTTGGGGAGAGGGCGCCCGTGCGTGAGCTCCGTGTCAAAGGCCGCATCCCACCCTTCATCAATGGCGTAACGGCGCCAACCCTTGCTTCGACCCTGTCGTTGGGTAGCACCTCTTCGATGACGACAGCATGGCGCTGCGGATACGCAACGGCGTCGCTCCTCCACCTGCCGCTTCACGAAGACGTCATGCCTGACCCAGCGGGTCGACCCTAAGGTTGATTGAGGTCGGAACCTATCGCCCCTGTTTGTTTTAGGATCGTTCAATCCGTTGGTTGAATCTAGGAGCGGGTAGCGTTTCGAAGCGGATCGAACCGCCCCGTTTGCAGGACGAAGAAGAATAAAAACGGCCGATACGAATAGTGCTGCTATAGTTGGAGCAGCCAGAGCCGCGATAAGCTAGCCCAATGCCCAAGCACGGACATGCACGGCGGCATCAACAGTGCTTCTCATGGGACACAACACTACAACAGTGCCCAGCTAGCGGCCTAGCTGAGCTGCTTCTAGCCCTGCTAGTACAGTGCTAGTGCGCAGCACTAGAGCTCAGGAAACGAGAAAGCTCGCGACTGCCGACTACAGTACTCATATCGTGGTCTATGGTGGGTGACGGGGCGGCGCAGGCTACGCGCAGCCAGGTACAGCAGGAAGATACCCACGCGGCCTTCGGCCGTCTGCCTGCCTGCCCTCTCTCTCTTCGACCCCCTGGTTCCTGCCGTGCCCGGTGCGCGGCTCAGCGGCTGCGCCTCCCTGAACCTTGGCGCTGCCTCTGCACTTCTGCAGGCAGGCGGGGCGCTGTTTTATTTGGGCTGCAGCGCAGCCCTGCAGAGCGCAGGCCGGGGCAGGGCAAAGGCAAAAGGCGAAGCCAACTTTTGGACCGGGAGGACGGAGGACTGACTACGGGGCGTCGGAGCCAGGCACCCAAATTTGAGGGTTCTCTCGCTCCGTTTCCCTGCTTCTTGACGGTGGCGTACTGACAAGACGGGCATGGTAGTACTACAACGTACTACAACCTGACGGCCAGCACGGAGTCCATCCAAACGCTGGCACGCGCATACGAAGGAGAGAAACGGATGAACTCTATGGACAGCTCCTTTCTTCCCTTATCACTGACGATGTTTTCGTGAGCAAGGTCTTTTGTTGAGTGTCGTGATTTTCTTCCTTTTTTGTTATGATGAGTGTGACACATATAACCATCTAATTTAACACTCCGAGTCTGATTCTCTCTTACCTAGCCCCCTCGCCCTCGTCCCCATGCCTTGTCACGACCAATAGTCACTCGTACTCACCTTTTGATAGTGTTTTTACCGTAAAACCTCACGCACTAATGTTTACGCATCTCTCCTACGTTGTAGGAGCCTAAAAATGAGAAGGCAGATTTAGGCGATAGTTAGCATGAGTGTGCAAGGGGGAAAAATAATAAGGTCGGTCTCATGAGGTAGTTATAGTCATTTGCTCCAGATGTACGACACATGTGTATATTAATCATTCAACGTATGTCACTTCTACATAAATTCATGA
>JAKOGQ010000070.1:0-25000 GCA_022457205.1 Saccharum spontaneum
TTTATTACGACTTTGTCCGGCTTCGACTCTCTTGTTACACGTTATATAAAAAAGCCAGAGCTGATGGTTCTAAAAATACTAGGTACATTAGTCGTTTGTATTGTACTGTTGATAGAATGGATAAAACCAAATTTTCCTATAATAAATAGTTCTTGCTGTGTACTCCTTACGTCCTAAAATAGATGTTATTCTTATTTTTTAGAAGCCAAACGTTTTTGCTTTGAATAAATGTCATTGAATCTATTTTTATAGTAATATATTTATCTAAAGATATAGATGTTGCTAATATTTTATTACAAATTTATTTTAATTCAAAAAAGTTTGACCAACATTAATAGTACTGCGACACTTCTTCGCGGACAGGTGAAATCGGAGGTACCTGCATGTTTTTCATGGGGTGTACTGTACCTTGAATGAAGGCAAAAGATCCACGTCTGGTCAACTCTCCAGACTCCAGCAAGCGGCGGAATGGACTCGAAATGACGGAGGAATAAAACCGACCACGCGACCGTGCAGCCATTCACACAGTGTTTAATTTTTGTTTTCACGGTCCCCGTCGCGCCAAGGGGATCGTCCGGATGCAAAAGGCATCGGAAATGGCAACAGATGGGCTACCTCTCTAGCGGTCTAGCTACACATGACCACCCTACTAGTACGTGCAGTGCATATTCGCGGATCCATCCATCTGGTCCCCGGGGGCGCCCGCCGCCCGGCCCGGACCGGATGACGCGCATCCTCTCGGATCAACCGCAACCACGCCATCAATGCAAACCTCGTCCCGCTCCCGTCTGAACAACGTCCTGCATTGACGGCGTTGCCGCCTACTAACAATCTAGCCAAGTCTTGTGACATGTACATGGACCATGCATGATGGTGATGATCCACGCGGGACTACGCGTGGCGTGGCGAAGCGAAGCCTGACCAGAGCGCTTTGCCTGCCGCTTAACAATCAGGATCGGACGGTCTACAATCCCGGCCGCGTCGGTCGCCGCCCTAGCGAATCGCCTGGCCGGCCGTCGTCTAACAGTCCAGCGGCCCGGCCGTTTGTCCCGTCCTGGGTGGCGCATGTCACGCGCGGCGACCTCCAAGGATAGGGGCCTCGGTGGCTCCGTCCCCGGGGGCGGCTAGCTAGCACATAATCCGGCGGCCTTGGCCAGGTGGTTCGCGGCCGGAACACACGTGTTTAGGCCTGCGCGCTCGGGCCCTGCATGCGCGGCATGTCTCGCCACTTATGAACCGGCGAACGTCACTCTGCGACCGTTTCTGGAAACGGCCGCTAGCATCGAAGACGTACTCCCTCCATGTTTGTAAAAAGAAGTCGTTTTAGACAAGGTTTGGCTTAACCATTGGGAATATAAATCACGAATAACTTTTAAGTTATTGAGTTTGAAAACGTGAAAATAATATGAATAGATTTGTCTTGAAATATACTTTAATAAAAGTATACATATATCACTTTTAAATAAATATTTTAATAGAAAAATAAAGTCAAAGTTATACTTTGGAGACCGTATCGCTGTCCAAAACGACTTCTTTTACAACATGGAGGGAGTATGTACAGTAGTACACGTCAATTCCGGCGAACGGGGGAAAAGGAAGGAAAAGCCGACGGCGGTCGTGTGGGCGATCGGGCGGAGCGGATTTACTTACGGCCTTGTCTTGGCCTAGGGCCTTATCTAGTGTGATAAGGCGGGGTCAGAGCTAGCTTAAGCGCCACAGGCTGCTAATCCTTCCCCGGCCGGCGGTCTCCATCGACCGAGAGCGGTGGTGGTGCGTGGTCCAGGAGTGGCGTGGAGCCGCCGGTTGCTTTCCGTGGGAGTTTGGGACTTTGGGCTGGTTCGGCTGGTGGAAAAGCCGGCTGGTTTCGGCTGATTCAATAGTGTTCTGTGAGAGAGAATAAGCTGAAACAAGCTGAAACAAGCCGAAACATAACCAGCAGAACAGGGCCTTTGGGTACGGCGGTCCGGTCGTGCCGTGCGGGATCCGGCACCGCCGGGGATCCAGTCCGATACATCTTTGCCGTACGCGGGCCTGTGTGTATGTAGCGGTGGCCTGCAGCCGGCGTGTGTACGTAGCATGCATGGCCGTCGTCACGTACGCATTGGTTTTGCTAGCCCGGCCCCCTTTGGTCTGCCAGGATCGATCAATATATATATATACACACACATTCCCCAAACTAACGGTACTACAGCACTTGTGTACGCAAAACGAAATCTAGATCGACAAGATCGACCTACTACACGATCCCGCCGTCTCTCCCAACTCCCAAGCACGGCCGGCCGTGAACAGGATCACACACGCACCTCCTCCATCGCTCGTACTCACGCATGCCCAGATGCTTGTGCATGCAGCGGCACCGGGCGCCGCTGGCCATGCAGAGCCTGAAAAGACGGGTCAAGTTTTCATGCATTGCATGCCATGCGACAAGTGACGGAATGGTGCATGCATGCATGGAGACGGACGGAGGCAGCATCATGCAGCGCGCAGATCAGAGAGCCCGGCCATGCGTTTGGCCGTTTGCATCCGTCAGGTGGGCAGGGGGGACAAGCGCGGAAGGCAACAAAAGCGCGGCGCATACCATTGGCGCGCTCGTAATATTCGAACTGCGCGCAGACGGTGCTACTAGCTCGCCGGGCCGCTGGCCGCTGGCCGCTCCGCTGCGCCTGCCGCCCGGCCTGCGGCATTGCAGTAGGGAGGAAGAGATTGATGGCTCCATCCCCGGCATGCGATCATGCATGGAAAGCTCCGTCGGCCAGCCGGGCCGGGGTGGCCTGGACCCGGAGGTCGGAGCTGGCGGTTTGGCCGGTTGCCGGGCTGCCGGCGGAACGGCCGGTGCGTGCATGGTGCATGCCTGGGCCACGTTTAGATTGTAAATATTTTGAATCCGATGAATCGTACTATTTTTATCTTATTTGATAAATATTGTTTAATTATGGACTAACTAGGCTCAAAAGATTCATCTCGTGATTTCCAACTAAACTGTGTAATTAGTTTTTTTTACCTACATTTACTATTTCATGCATGAGTCCAAAGATTGATGTGACGGAGAGAGTGAAAAAATTCTAACTTTTACAGGGTGTTTGGTTGGAGGAGTTAAAGTTTAATAAACATTGTAGTACTTTCATCTTATTTGACAAAAAGTTTCCAATCTTGGACTAATTAGTCTTAATAGATTCGTCTCGTAAATTACTTCTAATCTGTGTCAACATAGTCTACATTTAGTACTCTATATATTCGAGGGAACATTGATATGATGAGAGTTAAACTTTAACCGTCAAATCAGGGCCTTAGAATCAGGGCCTTAGGGAGGCCCTGTTCTGCATATTCACGGCTCTGGCCTCTGCCCTCTGGCAGGCAGGCTCTGGGCGAGCACTGGGTTCGAGCAAGGCAGAGGGCGCAGCGCAGAGCAGGCGGCCGTCAGCTCGTCACATGATGCACCTGCCAGGAGGAGGAAGACGAGGCCAGGCCGCGCCATGCCCCATGCTGTCTTGGCCGTATTTGTTGGTGCATGCTAGAAAGTCAGTGGCTTCAGTGCAGGCAAGTAGACGGACAAACAGGGTTCGGTGTGATTAAGGCTTCCAAAAAAATTTTGCAAAAGAACAGTAGATTCCCTGTCACATCGAATCTTTAGACGCATGTATGAAGCATTAAATATAGATAAAAAATAAAACTAATTACACAGTTTAGACGAAATGGACGAGACAAATCTTTTAAGCCTAATTAGACCATGATTGGACACTAATTACCAAATAACAATGAAAATGCTACAGTTGCATTTTGCCAAAAATTTAACCAACTAAACAAGGCCTAATACTCCCTCCGTGCAATAAATAGATAAATAAATTTCGTTTAACGAACAATCCTAGGTTTAACCAAATATTTAAAAAAGTATTAATATTTTTATGTATAAAACCATCACTAGATTAATCATATAAAATATTCTTATAATAAATTTAGATTTGTTTAAATTCCTACAAAATGAGACTTCTACTGTTTTAGTACGAGGGAGTACTCCCTCCATCCTCTAAAAAGTATTACTCTTGCCTGCTGAGAAGTCAATTTTTTTTAGAATAGTCAATTTTTTTTTTTACTTTGACCAAATATATAAAAATATTAATATTTATGGCACATCATCTTTACCTAATACTAAAGAGGAAAAATGTATGGCCTATTGTTTTGGTCTGCCAATCACCCACTTGGTCTAGAAGCTCTCGGTCTCACGGTGCAAATGGAGATTAGGAGTGGGGAAGAGAAAAGAAAGGAATACGGGGTTTTAGATGTAAAGATATCAGAGAGAAAGAAAATGTGAGAAGGCCTTAATAATTTTTGAAATAGATCGGGGTTCCTAATGTAAAATGTCCAAATACGAGTGATGCTCTTCTGGTAGGCTTCTTTTTCGACCTGGGTCGAATCCTTACAGCTGTGTCGGCTTCGTTGTGGGCTGGACGAAGCCCATGCAAGCATTTTTCCTTTTCTTTCGTTATTCTCTTTTTCTATAAAAAGAAAGGTCTTGCAAAATTCACCAAAAATCATAGAAAATCAGAAAAATGCTAAATCAGTTTTAGTTTCATAAAAATGTGATCTATCCATAAATGTTATGAATCTTGTTAGGTTGTGCTTTTGTCTCTAGGTGTGTTAAATCATCATTGTGTTAAATCATCCTTGCATACGTTGCATGCACATAGGTTCGGCAATGACCGAGAACGTGCCAAAGGCAGGCCCGAAATACGCGGAGGATGTCCTCGTTGTCGGTTTTCCCGAAGCCTTCACTAACTCTCTGTTGTCTAGTTCCTGCCCAAGGCAAGCCTCGGTGCATAACTTCTACTTTTCAACACTTATTATGTTTGTTTGCGCATTAAGTTTTGAGGAGAAAGATTTACACCATTTGATGTAGGTTTGGTAAAAAAAACTTATTTTTATTAAAATATGGATTAGTCAATGGTACAACTAATTATATCATGAACCAGAATCTTGGACAGATTATTGTCTAATGAAATCTAAACAAATGTATTTATGTAATTCCTGACAAGAGCTGCCATATGAAAAATTAAGAGAGATTTTCCGTCATAATCATTGACGGATAGACCAATCCTAACAGATCGACAAAAAAAGTTATGGAGCTTGATATGATGTGTCAAAAAACTACAAAGGTCAATATTGAGCCATAGAAACACATGAGTAGTATGAAAAAAGCTACAAATTTATGATATATTTATATGTAAATAATTATGCGCTTTGCAACGGAAAGAAAAATATACCAGGTTTAATAGGACATTATTATTTATTGTCAGCATTAACTTATAATATGAATATGACGATCATCATAAAATAATAAATTATAAAAGCACAAACATATATATATATATATATATATATATATATATATATATATATATATATATATATATATATATATATATATATATATATATATATATATATATATATGTACCATTCACGTTATCGTTTTGCATGAATGTTTAGTAATTTTTTCTCCCGTTGCAACGCACGGGTATATTTGCTAGTTTAGTATAATTAGATAAATAGTTGAATATATTTTCATAATAAACTTATTTGAAGATACAAACGTTGCTAGTATTTTTTTAGAAATCTAGTCAAAAGTTTGACTAGCACGACTTTTATAGCGATACTTTTTATTGGGCGGCGGGAGTATAGTACTAGCACCACATTTCCTCATGGCCAACACTCAGCTTGTAAGTGCAATGCTATAGCATCGGTTCTTCCCTATCATAATCCCGGGAACAAATGCAGATTAAACATAAAGTGTTTTCGGAATGCATGAATTTCATAGGATGGCCAAAATTATATAAAGATTTCACGTGAATAAATTTAATTTTTTTTTGGGAAAACAAAGGAAACAAAAAAAATCAAATTATTTTTATGCGAAAACAGAGGAAACAAAGAAAATTCACATTCTGAAGGGGGCCTAAATGGGAAGCGGAGGCGACATGGACTCAAGAGTTAACACGGAGTTTGATTTGAAGAATGAGTTAGAGCATCTTCAAGGATCTCTCTTAAACTCACTTTTTAAATTATATCATTTAGATTCATCCTTCAATAGCTTATCTATATCTTGTGCACACTTTATGGAACCTAATTACGCTCTCTATCTTAGGCTAGCGAGAAATCCGGAATAGAGGGTGACTATTTCTAAAGATCTAACTAAAGGAGCTGTTGAAAGATTTTTTTTATTCAAATCTTTGTTCCTACCAATTGGAAAAGATATATAAAGATGTCTTGGAGTTGCTCTAGTACATCGTCTTCATTTTTTTGTCTAACTTGTGGAGTGGAATAGATTGATCTATTACCACCGTATTAATTCCTTACAAGCTAATAATTAACACTAGTAGTCATTTCGTCAAATTTGAGGAACAAACTCATAATCCTCGAACCAACCGTCATGTAACTAAGTAACTCTGGTATAATGGCATTGTTTCGATTTCACAATTAGGACCCAATTAGGGGTTGTTGTATGGGCCATTTGTGTGTGTGTGTGTTTCGAATGTGTAATTTGAGTTATGTTTCTTGTGTCAGTAACGGTGCGCAAAACGTTACCCGACATGACTAGAATCCCCTAGCCCCATGTCCAGGTGGATGGGCCTCTCTGATCACATGCATGCACGTCTGGCTGTGTACGTTGAGTACATGGTACTCGACCACTGTTTAGTAGTACTCCCTCTATCACAAATTATAAGACGTTTGATTTTTTTGACATCAAGTTTGACCACTCGTCTTATTCAAAAAAATTGTGCAAAATATCAATTTTTTATCGTAGCTTGGTATATTAATAAAAGTTCTTCAAGAATGACTTAAATTTGACTATATTTATACAAATTTTTTGAATAAGACGAGTGGTCAAACTTGGGGTAAAAAAAGTCAAACGTCTTATAATTTAGGATTGAGGGAGTACGTAGCATCGAAATCTCGAACGAATACTAACCTTAACATGGACGTACATGTACGTGTGTGTGTTCTTCACAAGGCGATCGAGGTGTCAAAAGTACGTATAGCAGACCGGATTGTGCATGGGAGCATCCTGCATGCACTAGCACGCCCCAGATCGATCGGCCAGCTGCCGGCGGGCCCGGTCGTCCGACGGTCCGACCCGACCGTCCGTGTTGCTCTGACATATGACCACCACCGCCTCCCAACTTGTGCCGTCAGCTATGCTCGTTTCAGGACTGCGCAGCACACGTCCGGCCGGGCTTCCCCAGCGCCTGCGCGCGCACATGACAACGTACATGAGAGTCAGAAAGAGAGAGAGACGCAAGAAGATCGAGGACACAAGGCACTGTGAGAGACGCAAGAAGATCGAGGACACAAGACACTGTTGGGACCTTGAGGAGTGGCCAGCAGAAAGTACGCACGTACGTGTGTGGCCATGCATGGCGGATCGGCGCCTACAGCGCTTCCGCACACGCTTCGCAAAGAGTGGGGGAGGTAGCACGGAGCTTGAATGCCAGTTGCAAACAGACAACCCATCAGTACAGCTTCTTCACTAGCTTTAGAAATTAATTGATATTGTTTTTCTACCCAGCGGTTAAAATAGAATAGCTTCATATGTGAAGATCCTTTGAACATGATGTCACGGGGGTGGAAACCGAATGGAGCTAAAAATACCAATTTCTTTCCACTTCCTCTCTCAGATCTATTATGAAAATCTGTTTTTACCAAACATTATTTTCCAAAATAGCTCTGCTCCATCATTGAAGTTGCTTTCGGAGTCCAAACCAAAAAATACTGCTCCACCATCCTATATATTTGGAATAGAATTGATCACAAAACTTATTTCTCACTTCCCCTTCGGGATCCAAACCTTCTCGGTGCTCTTCACGGTTGAGATTATCTCCTTTGGTACCCAAACTTGTTTGTCTCCTCTTATGTTGGCTTGCTTGTTCACCTTGATGGCCACCACCTTGTCATTCTTCTTCTTCTTCTTCTTCTTCTTCAACAAGTATCGTGTAGTGGCCTTCTTGTCCACTTTGTTGATGTAAGTGTTGGAGAGCTTGCTTGTCTTTTTTTTTGTTTTTCTCATTCTTCTCCCCCTTTCCCCTTGCACTGATAGGACTTGTGGCCCTCCTTGTCGCACACACAACAGACCAGATGGTTGCTCCCTCATCAAGCTTATTCACACCCTTGATGGTGTTATATTAATGAGGTTGGGCTCGGTCCATGAGTATTCAAAAGTGCCAATTTATTCAATTCAAAAGATAAGAGTGTTGATTGTATGCAAGGTACTCGCAAGGAGTTAACATTAATGCAAATCTTGATCCCCTAATCTTAAGTCTTCGTCTTTGCTCGGGACGAGCAAAAAGTAAGCTTGGGGGAGCTTGTTGATGGTCACTAAATAGATCAATCCAACATCAATATATCAGTGAAGTGAAGGTAAAATCAACTCATAGTAGTATTTCATTTTTCAAATAATGTGGTTCCACTTTGTATTTGGAGATTATGTGTGCACAGGGGCAATTAAGAAAATATGTAAACGGAAGACCACTAGAAGCCTGTGAAACAATGGTGCAGCACCAGAGGATGAGGCCAGTTCGCCGAAACCTCCTTTGGTTCAGCCGAACTAGGCTAGAGCCTACTTTGGTTCAATCCGTGGCATGGTTGAGAAAACACATTTTCCATCAATCCTAAGCGTTGGATGCAAGCCAGTTTTATCCAACGATTTATATGGATTAGTGCAAGGATTCAAGGGCTCACCACGGGATATCATGACAAATGAATGTTGGCGAAACCACTTAATATACGTGTCGATTGCCTTGGAGAAGCAACCAGAGGTGTGTAAGGTCCTAGATGGCTAGAGGGGGGTTGAATAGCCTATAAAAAATTCTACAAGTACCACTAAGCAAACTTGTTAGAAT
The DNA here is from genome assembly GCA_022457205.1 of Saccharum spontaneum. Taxonomy (NCBI): domain Eukaryota; kingdom Viridiplantae; phylum Streptophyta; class Magnoliopsida; order Poales; family Poaceae; genus Saccharum; species Saccharum spontaneum. The sequence goes on from JAKOGQ010000070.1 coordinate 8,889, forward strand.
AACGAACGGCGTAAAGCGAGTTTTGCTTAGCCAAAGGTTGTGATGCAAGCCTTCTATCCACAAGTCTAGTAGATTATGATCTCTAGTTCACACAAGTGCTATGTCACTAAGTTTACACTAGAGAGCAAGCTAACAACACTACTAGCAAAGCTACCACTAGAGCTACACAAGATAATCTAGTAAATGTAAATGCAATAGAGAGAATTGTGATTCTTATACCGACGGTGGAGTGAATATGTTGCCAATCACCAAGATGATATACAAACAAACAATATTGACAACAACACAATATGAAGACCAATCACCGGGAGACAAGAGACACAATATTTTTGTTCACCCGGTGTTCACTTGTGCACCGACAAGCTACGTCACCGGTTGTATCGACCAACACTTAGATGGTTTCCCGGTGTGACCCTCAAGTCACTTGCCCCTCAAGGCACGCCCCGCAAAGCACCGCAAGACACCACTCTCAAGTGAGGTAACTCAATGACAAGCGGATTCCACTAGAGTTGCTTTTGGCGTCCCGCCGAGGAAAGCACAAGAACCTCTCACAATCAACCGGAGGTGGCCAAGAACAATCACCTTCTCTTGCCAACGCCTCCAACAATCTCCAAGCCGGCTAAGAGCGGTACTCTCCAAGAGTAACAAGAAATCCACCGGCTAAACCACCCACAAGTGCCACTAGATGCCCTCAAGCTATGCAATGCACTTTGGGATTACTCAATCTCACTTTTGATTTGCAATCAAGCAAGAGAGATGAGTGGGAGGAGAAGCTTTAGCTCAAAGGATGCACAAGAGTGTTAGAAATGCCAAGAGAGCTCCCCAAGGGCCGGCCAACGAGTATTTATAAGCATCCCATACAAATAGAGCCGTTGCTACTCCACTGAGTGTTTTTTGCGAGCGACCGGACGCGCCGGTCGAAACTGACCGGACGCGTTGCCCCGCGTCCGGTTGCCCTGTGCCGTCCACGTGTCCACCCAGATTCAACTGCGGCTGCCAGAACTCCAACGGTCACTGCGCGCCAACGGTCAAACGCGACGACCGGACGTGTCACTCAAACGACCGGACGTGACAGAGCCAACGTCCGGTCGGACTCCAGTAAGCACCCTTTGCGACCGGACGCGTCCGATCGCATGTGACCGGACGCGCCGCGCGTCCGCTCAGCCCTTCGCCACGCACTGTTCCTCTGGGTGCCCGACCGGACGCTCCGGTCCCGCGAGTGACCGGACGCGCCGGTTGTAAACCCTAGCCCGCGCGCCTGACTGCTGCGCTGTACTGACCGGACGCGTCCGGTCAAACCGTGACCGCGTCCGGTCCAGCGTCCGATTACGCTGGTGACCTCTGTTCGCCTCCGTTTCTTTTCCAACTTCCGGCGTAGTGGAAAATAGGCATTTTATTTCTCCGAAATCGCCCGAATCCCGTGCTCGCAAGCTCGGCGGGTGGGAGAGAGGAACCCAAACCCCTCTCTACCCGCAAACCACAGTGCGACCAACGCCACCTTTGTAAATGTGCCAACACCATCAAGTGTACATCTCCATGTGCTTGTGTGTTAGCTTTTTCTCAATCATTTTCAAAGGTTTTCCAGTTAGCTCACTAGGCCCTACATGCAATGCACTTCATGAATTCACCTAGTGGCACCCGTGCGTCGAATAACCGATAAGACTTCCCCTCTTAATAGTTCGGCTATCGACCCTAAACCACTCACACCCTCTATGGTGTCTTGAGTGTAAAACAAAATGGCCCTAAGGTTATACCTTTGCCTTGAGCCTATTTTGTTTCTCCAAATGATATGATCCACTTCATATCATCACATGACCGTCTCGATCCATCGACCTTGACTTCACTTGCTCTTCACCGTTGCATCGGTCCATCGGCGCCAAGTCTTGCTCAAGCTTCACCAACACATGGTCCTTCGCTTCAAAGCCTCGACTTGCCCTTCACCTTCACAACCGGTCCATCGACTTGCCCTTCATCAATTAGCCAAAACCAAACTAGGGACTTTCAAGGTGTTGGATCAAAGGTGGTGGAAGTCAAGGTTTGGCATGACCTATAGGGCTTCGCACGAAGCCACATGTTAGGCAAAATGCCTCGTTAAGCTACTTACCAACTTTAGAAGTGCATCTACGCCATTGATGGATTAAGGCGATGAGATCGGCGGTTGCCCGAACTCATAGTAGGTTGGGCAACCTGGCCCCACCCTAAAATGCCTTCCAACTTCCCCTACAAATACCCCTTTATCTCCTCTACACTATAAATAGGTGGCTCGACTCATTTGTACAACACACACCACATGGAAGCAATAAGCAATACGCTCAAGATGTAGAAGTAGAATAGTTTAGTTGGGAGTTATGGCGACTCAAGCTATGCTCAGGTTCCATAGAAGTCCTCGGAGCTTGTATACTATTGTATATTTCCTTTGTAAGACTTGAGTATTAATATAGTTATCTTCTCTACTGTCACGTGTCTGAGTTTGTTTTGTCTACATTCTAGTAACTAAGTACGGGCTTGTATGTGTCTTACATGGAAAGCTAATAGAGAGAAGCAAGCTAGCAAACCAAGGCCATGTTTGTCAATCTCTCTAGCTCTCTGGCTCCGTGCTACGATACCGGAAGAGCCGGAGTTAGAGAAGACACAAAACGAGGCTTCCAAACATACCTTGAGGCCCCGTTTGAAAGGGTTTTCTTAATAAAATGACTTTAGCTTTTAGTGTAATTATTAAGGTGTCGTTTTTTCACTTCCTTCCATAAATGAACTAAGAGCTTCTAAAAACACATTATCATTTTATGATATCCTAATTAATAAACATAAAAGCTACTTGATTTGTAGATTAGGACTGACCTAAGAGCTAAGACTGGTTTTTCCCAGCAAGCAGCAGCATCGGGATCCCGCGCGGGCGTCATGCCACATTGCCACATGTGATTTTCCGTCCGAATCTAACTCTTGAAGTTGTTTCCTACCCTTTGCGGCGTTGGCGCCTTACCCTCCCAGCCGCGGGAGGCTCGAGCTAGAAGCCTCGAATTAGGGCGGAACACAGGAATGCAAAACAAAAGAATAGAAAAAAAACCATAGGAATAGCATAGAGCGAAAAGTAGAAAACTTCAGGATTTAAAAACACAGGAATTCAAACTTTGGGCTGTTTGGATTGCGGGAAAACAAAAATGTCACCTGTCCCCGAGAAGCAAGGTTCCTCCATACTTGAGAACCGGAGAAAACAATGTAGATATTTTTCCTTTAGGTTTCTTTGATGCTTTTTTTCCTATATTTTGTGAAGCAAGGTTAGCCTTTCCTTTGGAAAGGAATGCAAGTTCCTTTGTTCCAAACAGCAAGTTGAAAAAACTTTCCTATAAAATTCATTCTTTCACTTTTCCTTTGGAAATCCGGTGTTCCAAACAGGCCCAGTCAGAGATGGGTGCAAAAAAGGATAGTATACCACAAGTCTATCGATTGACCAGCAGCTAGCCAGCTACCATGGCGATGTCCTTTTGAACCGGTGATTGGACTCCACTTTGAGGGGGACTGCCCTTTTCTTGTGTTGTCGAAATCTGGCCATCTTTCGTCCAAGCAATCGAATGCGTGCACCGTACTCTCCGGTCTCCACCTCGCTCCTAGTTCTCTCTGTCGCTGCTCAGTCCTAAAATCACGGTCTTTCTAGGTCGGAGGGAGTATTCTTCAACACAAAAGCAGTACCAGTACACAAAACATGTCGAATGCGATGGATCAAAGGGAGCCAGCGAGGCAACCTCGTCGGTCCAGCGGGCAATTAAGCCAGAGCAGCGGGCCGGCGAATCGCAACGCTGCCCCAGGCTCCTTCTGCCATGGCACGATATCTGCCTGGAAACGTAGGCACGGGAGGGAGCACGACGACAGACAGGGGCGCATGCGCCCTGCCCCCTTCGCCTCCTCGCCGTCGTCCGCCTGAGTGGTTGGTGTTGGTGACAACTGAGAGCTGACAAGCGCGAGAGGTATGTGATGTCCTAAACATGCATGATGCATCAGTTGACTAATCATGAGTCACCAAAGGATGCGGCCAAACGAACAAAGAGCGCCACAATCGAGGGGCATGTCGATCACTGTCGCATCACCGGTAGCTAAGGATGAAAACGGACGGAATCCAACGAAGAACTCCTTAACCGTTTTCTACTTTTACATTTGAATACGAAAACGAAAACAAAAGCAGATAAACCGAACACGAAAACGAACACGAATTTATGGAATATCGAGAATTTCGAAAACAAAACAATTCGAGCGGAATTATATCGAACACGGTCGGTATACGAGAATTCAATACGAACCGACCCACAGTGCATAACATTAAACAAGTTCATGGCTAAATACATAACAAGTTCGCGACTAACAAGTGCATGATCTAGTTCAAATTAACAAGTGCGTGACCCGTGGCCTTAAGTAGTACGACACACAATTAACAGAACATGATCATCTAGAGCTCATCAAGCATCATCCATGATGTCAGGATCAGAGTTCCCCTGCTAGACCAAATTCGGTTCTAAACCGAATATAATGTAGAAATGTAAGATCAGAGTTCCCCTGCTGGACTAAATTCGGTTCTAAACCGAATTTAAATTCGGTTCTAAACCAAATATAATGTAGAAATCGAACGAACAAATGCCCAAACCGATTTCGTACCGAATTCCGAATTATGTACTCCGTATTTCGTTTTCGAATTTAGTATCCGTTTTTGTCCGCAAAAAACGAATTCGATCGGATTAAATGTAGAAAACGACTGTGGTTCGGTTCAGGATATTTCCGTATCGTTTTCATCCTTACCGGTAGCTCCCTCTTGCTCCCATTCACAAAACCACCTTGCTGCTACCACAGTTTGTCAATTATTCATTCCAACAGGTTTAATTTTTTTTCAAACTAAGAACCCAGCGAGGAGATTCTGGCAGGTTAAGATATAAGCAGCCAGTACGTTATGCAAGTGCTCAAATGGATTGCAAATGCATGCCTATAAGACTATCTCTAACAGGTTAAGCAAACCGCTACCCAAACGCAAAATCCGTCGTCTATAGTGTTTTGAGTCCCAAAATCATGCTCCAATAGAGGACGCAAACACAACACGCATTTTGCGTACGAGGCCAAGCAGAAGGCAAATAAGCGTCACCTTTGTGCACGACACAAATCTTCGGCGCTGGGGTCCTCCTCCCTCTCCCTCCTCTTCTTCCACCCCCACTCCGGCAGCGGGAGCACGAGGAGGTCCGGCGGCCGTGGACAACGACGTCGAGGCGGGACCGCGGACGGCGCTCGGCCAGGTGGGCCCGACGACGGCAAAGCGGGCTGGCGCTGCCAGATCTACCCGCGGACGACGACGGCCACTACTAGATTTCGACCCTATTGCCACTTGACGCCATTTGCATCACCATAAATTGTGTTGTAATAGGGGTGTGTTTTGCAACATTTGTCCAAAAAGGTGGCAATATGGGGATTGTGTTGCCACAAAAATAGTGCATTGCAATTTTTACGTTCAGTGTTGCAAGAGGTGAGACCTATAGCAACCATTTTTTGAAAAATATTGCTATAGGTTAAAAATATTGCCATGATAACATTTCGTTGCATTAGTATTGATTGGCGTTGCATCTGTCTGGTGCTCTTGCAACCATATAGAACAGTGTTGCTATTACTTGAAATTATTGTCACAGTGTTGTTTGGTTGTAATATTTCTCACGGCCATTGCAATAGGTAGACCATGTATTTCAACTAAATTTCCAAGACGATGCAATAGTTTGTTACTATTGCCACAATTTTGTTCGGTTGTAATATTTATCATGACTATTGCAATAGATAGCTGTTTATTACAACTAAATATCGAAAACGAGGCAATAGTATTCTTTTATTGCCACGAACATATTGTTGCTACAGACCATCATGATTCGTTGCAACATGGTATTGTATTGCAACACTTCGTTTCCGTGAACCTTTTGGGTGTGCAAGGGCCAGGAAAATAGTATGGCATGTGCTCACGTGATGGTAGGAGACAAATGCGCATGAATAAGTCAACAATTGAGTGGCAAAAAGGATTCAATGTTTGTATTCAAAGTACATTTGGTGGCACATTTGCACAAAGCGAAAGATAACAGTTCAATTTCCATACATGAGATTTTCACAGAGCAATAATAGATAACTATAAACAATAATTTCTTGCCTCTTGGTCAACCTCCAGCAACAATAACAACTCATGAAATATTGAAAGAATAAGCAACACCTCAATTAAAAAAATAGTACATTCCTTCATATGTCCATTGTCAAAAGATCTTGAATCAACACTGGATTCACAGCCATGTTCTCAATTCAGGTTTTTACCAGGAAAATACTTGCTGCCAGCCGCAACACTACACTGAACAGCATGCCAGTCCCAACACTGCTTACTTCAGCAAGAAAAAATGCATATTTTCATCACTATATCCCTTTGTCCTGCTAAACTAGCAAATTATTTTACAAGAACAGATTATGCATCGTTGCAGACAGCATTTAGAGAAATCTGACATAGTCTGCTTGAATGCATGGACACATCATAGGCCTCCTCACGAACAATTCCTTGGTCATGCTTCTATCATTCTTCTCCATCTTGATTCCTATAGTAAATATCTTAGGTTGCTGGAATTTGTGCATGTCCTGCAGATACACAACATATCAGAAACAATGTGGAAACAAATAAAAAAAGTCAAAAAGACACGTTACATATGTGTACTGCTGGAAGAAATCAAGCACCAATCTTTTCTCAACTCTGACATATTTAAGCATTTCCAGGAAATACACCAATTCACACTAAACAATAATAATAAAGTTCGAATATTTGCTCTAGTAAATACAGAAAAATTAGTACATATTGATGCAGTCACAACTACATATGCAAATACTGCAACTGCTAAGAAATCTCCATAGAGTTAAAATAATTGTTTAGAACAATCAGGCAAGGATAGCTACAAGGAAAACCCATTTCAGGCAAGGACCAGCATTGATCCATATTCCATAACACCCCCCCATACATAACTTAGACAATTCAGGTTATCTAAGGCTAGCAGTCATATATTCATGTAAGGAGAGGATGCACAACTCAAAGTATCAGGACACAAAAACTATCAGGGTCCCCTTCAGAAACAAGTCAAAAACATGGCTAATGCAGAATTTTAGACTTTCTAGAGCAGCTATATGCAGATTTTAGACTTTCAAGAGCAGATATGCAGATTTGAGTTATGTCTAGCAACTATCACATAGAGAGTACACTGAACTAGGCTCCACATCTTCAGTTGGGTCAGTACCACCAAATTCATAATCTGAACCTTCACATTTAGTCCAAAAGGAGCCTCAAATTTAGTTCAATGACTAATTGGTAATAACAACACAAGGTGCAGCTGAACTGATCTTGCTATCGACATACGTGCAGCCTAGAAAGCTCAGTTCAAGAGAGATTAAATAAATAAACGGGAGCTACAGCTCAAAAATAGACAGGGCAACTTTGATTAAACACAATACTAAGCTCATGTTTGTCAAATTTGAATAAACAAACAGCCCAGACTACAACCGCAGACAACTGAAAGGCTGAGGTACTAACCAGTGAAACTGTCAACTGGCTTGCAAAGAAATTAACCAAATTTATATATTAAGGATCAATATTGAAAGGCAAGCAACGATTGGTTTACTGTAGCATGAAACTGACAAGTTAAATATAATCAAAGCTTACATATTTGTACAGTACACATCAAATGTAGTTTCTCATTAAATTTTCCAGCCGATACATATCAAATGCAGTTCTCTATACTCATTTCACATAAGTGAATAGCACATATCATCAGTGACATACACGTTGACTTCTTTGCTGAAAATGATTGGAAGATAACCAAATTGACACACATGTTAAAGCACATATCTTCTGCCATTGCAAGTTACAAAGAACTAAACATTAGCTCCAATTTAAGAAAGTTGTGCGAGTAAAGAAGTCCACTTTGACAATGAATCAATAAGCATTTAAGTTAAATCCAGCATATTGAGAAGTGAGAACCCATGCCTTTCAAAAACTGCAGTACATTCTGCTTTCAGAAATTAAACATATTTTCTAGAATTGTCCATTAAACATGAATTGCACTTATGAAATCTATCATGCATATACCTATAGCTTGAAAACAGCAGCTACTATCATCAGAATATTGTGGACCAAGTACACCAAAGATACTAATGCAACTTAGATGAAGAAATGCAGACCACAAATGTCTCAAATTACTAGATTTGAACACTAAATAGTTTATATGATGTGCATTGGCTTAACATTCTTACAGTCTGACATTGAAAATGTTAAGATCTTAATTGGTGATAAAGCTGGTTTCTTTTTCATATATATGCTAATGGCCATTTTTTGTGATTATTGTATTCACATTTGCCTGCATCGGTGAGAGATGGCCTAGTAGATCTGCTTGGACTACTAAAACAGAGGTGAAATAAAACTTAATTATTGCAAGTAAAAAAAGAAAACACATCTTACATGAATGTGGACCAAATAATTTTTTTCTTGTTAGGGGCTGAAGGGAAGAAACCTTGTCTTCACTGTGCACCAATTCTTCTCGGCTTCAGTAAATGTTCTCTAGGATAACAATATAGTACATTAGTGAATGAAAACAGAGGGGCATAAATAGTTAGTTTGATCTGAAAATAAGCAAACAAAATGAGGCTCAAGAACTACTCACATGTTCCAATGATTTGACAAATTCATTTAACTGGCCATATAAAAATACCATGTACATTGAGAAATAGCTAAATTTGCATTCAGTGCTAACAAACAACTGCAAGCATTATCTATAAATAATGAAACAACAGCAAGGAAAGGGATGGTTCGAGCTTGTCAATTTGTGCACAAGGGTATGGATTTCATCTTGTTAAGAGTTTATCAGACTTGTTATTTTCAGAAACACTATTCCTTTCTGTATAGAAAAGGAACAATTTTGTAGCTAGTGACATGCTCAAATCAATTTCTAAATGTAAATTTATTCTCCTTTTGTGGATTTCTAGCCAACTTCTGCATTCAGACATTGCAAATGTGTTCCATTTTGCCACAGTATATTCAGAATGATGTGTTATTGACTGAACGATGCACCACACCTGTCTTCAAAGTATAACCAAGGAAAGGACTCTAACTGCTAGATTTGAAATTTATGCACTGTCTCTGCAAATGCGTTATTGCACGGAAGGGGAGGGTTCGAGGGAGGGCTGGAGACGTGCAATTACCTTGGTGTATGGTAGACAACCGGAGCATTGGGGGCGCCGTGATTCTCCAAACAGGAGGTGGCCGCGGCTAGCACAAACCCTAGATGAGGGGCTCGTCCCTGAAGATGAGGCGCGCCCGGACCAGTGGAGGCTTGGAGGCGGCAGCCGGCAGTTGGTAATGATGCAGGAAGCACACGGCCCTTGGAGATGTGGAGGCGACGGTGGCCGGCGTCATGGAGGCGACGGGCTAGATGCCGACGGCGTGAAGGCAGCGGCTGGCCGCCTGACCCGAGGAGTGTAGTGGGCTGTGTGGAGGCCCAGGCGGGGGAAGGACGAGCGGCGACGGAGGTCGAACAGGGGAGGATCGGATGCCAGCGTGCGGATAAAGGAGAGGGTGTGCAGGAGGTTTTTCTCTTTTTTGTCGGCCAGCAATTTTTTTTAAAGGCAGAGGCAGCCGCAGGTGGTGCGCGGAGACAAAGTCCCCGCGGGAGGAATTTTTTCCAACGCAGGAGATGGGGTTCAGGTCCTCTGTTTCGCGCCCACGTTCGATCCGGCCGAGGGTCCTGTGTACTGATTCTTTTTTGTAATTTTTCTAGTTGTAAAAAGACTGACAAAAAATATTAAACCAACAGAAAAAAGTGAATTTCCCTGTAGATGGGCGACAAACACTGGGAAATTGTATTTTTTTGGTGGTCATGTAATTATCTTGTTGCTAGTCAACTTACCGGCGGTGTAATATTTATTTCCAGTCCGTGAACGCAAAACCAATATCACCTGGCAACTAAATTTTACATAGGTTCCCAATTCAATAGGTCCTTTATTTAATTTGTTTAAAGTTTGAAAAGATACTATCGAACAAAAGAAGATAGATAAATTTATTTTACATAAACAAATATGTGAATCAAAGGTTATACTATACTTTCAAGCAGACTTTATTATTAATCACCTCTTACGAGTTAGAGAGGGTAACTTTTTATTTTTAATTAATAAGCTCTCTTACCCAAATTATTAGAGGGGACTTTTGGGAGTTATTTATTTTACAAAACTCCTAGATATGCTCTAAGAGCATTGGCTAGTCTAACATTGGTATGTTAATTCCCCGAGTCGAGGACTTGATAGCCTGACTAACGCTCTGCCTTAACTCTGTGAAACAGTCAAGGCTCAAGAGTTACACATGTCGGGATCTGGGTGCCAGTTTCAGAATATCTTAGACAAAAAGAGCCTGATAGACGTAGACTGCACCGCCATCCCGTTCAACAGCCGCAGGCACTGTCATTCTGAACCCCTAGACTTGGTTTGAGTCTCATCTGCCTAACCCACACTATTCACCAGTCTCTAAACTTGGCACGGTGTCATCACGGTCCACAAACTGACATATAGATCCCACCAATAAAAAATGAGAACTAGAGAGGATAGATGGACTGCACACTCTAGTAACTTTGTTACTCCATCTGTTCTAAATTATAAGATGTTTTTGACTTTTTAATACATTGATGTTAGTATGTATCTAGACATAGTGTATACATAAATACATAGCAAAGCTGTGTATCTAGAAAAGCCAAAACATCTTATAATCGGATGTGTAGCACACGATGACACAAGGGTTTATACTGGTTCGGGTACATGGTACAATATACATCTAGTTTGAGATATATCTCTTATCTCATATGCTTAAGTTTACAGGGGCGCTGATTGTAGCTTGCAATGTACAGATCGAGGGTTACCTACCCCGCCTTATATAATCTAGGTGGATAGGGTTATAAGATCAATCGGTTTACATATATGTTTTCTAATTGGTTACATAGAAAGTATAACAAAAATCTATAGGAGCCAACGTTCAAATCTTCCTCGTAGGTTTCTTGTCCGCCACATCTAACGATGTACCCTAGTTCTGGTAGGCCTCATCCTCATTATATTCGGCCGATCCTATCCATATTGGGATGATATATAGGCGGCGAGGTGTCCAATGGAGGCATAGTTATAAGCAAGGATACTGTTCACTCATAGGTGTATTTCCATGCCACTTGTCCTACCAAAACTAGGTGGAAACACGGAAACTAATTCATAAAACATATTTCAGGTGTTCATTTTTTTTTAAAACTTAGCACATCCATAGTGTATATAAATATGTACTCACGTGTAAAAGTTGAAATTCAAACTCACGTTAGAAAAGTTCATAAAGAAATGACAATTTTAGGTCTAATACGAAAAAATCTTATGGAAAAGTTGAAAATATGATTTTTGTCTTTTAGGGAACATGAACCTCATATTTGATATTTTCATATAATTTTTTCTAGTTTGAGTTTTTATCTATTTATTTACTGATATAAGTGTACTCCCTCCGTCCCAGAATAAGTGTCGTTTTAGGTTTTTTTAGACATCGTGTTTGGCCGTTCGTCTTATTCAAAAATTTTGTACAAATTATAAAATAAATAAATTATTATTGAAGTATCTCTAATGATAAAATAAGTCATAACAAAATAAATAATATTTATTAAAAATTTTTGAATAAGACGAACAGTTAAACATGATGTCTGAAAAACCTAAAACGACACTTTTTCTGGGACGGAGGGAGTAATCTTTATACTTGTCATGCCCCTATAAACTTTTTATAGATATACAGAACAAGTCTATATATGCAATTTTAAATGCTAAAATGTTGACGTTTAAATATTTTATATTTTTTCAAAAGTAGTGATTTTTTATCTTATAAAATATTGAGCGGGTGAAGATAAGTTGTATACCTTTAAAAAAATTCAGTCAAATTTCACCTCCCGCCTTTGACTCCGGTTGGCCCAGCCCAAAACACGTCTCCGTGCTCCTCTGGCCAAATCCTATGGCTGCGGATCCAGGGAAGGCATCAGCGGCGATGGCAGCAAGAGCAGCGCGTAATAATAAAATTTAAATATAAGAATACACAAATTTGGTCTCAAAATTCTAAAATTCTATACTAGAGAATTGGGCGGGAGAACTCCCGCTATCAGGAGTCCAGTGAAAATTTGGAAAAGAGTCCATTACTCCAACAGTAGGCCATATATGAATAGAAACCCTAAGCCTTATCCGGCCCATCTCGTCTTCCCTCCAACGCCCACTCACCTGCCGCCGCCCCCAAGCTCCCCCTGCCGCACACCAATCCACCCGTCCTCGATCTTGCGAGGCGCCGACCCCTGTGCAGGACTTGCAAGGCGGCGGCGGCGAGCGAGCGAGCGAAACAATAGGCCCCGGCGGCAATGGAGGTGGCGGTATGGCGGGAGCAGTGGTTCGGCCCTGGCCCCTACGCCCGCCCCTGTCCTCGCGGTCGCGGGCGCTCTACAACCGTACAGCCGCCGAGCCTCCTTCCTCACCGCTGACCAGGCCAGACATCTCCCTCATCCCCGTTCCCTCCAACCTTCACGTCCACCTGCATCCTCTTCAGTGGCACCGGTGGTCCAGGATCCGGTGCACAGTTAGCAGAAGATGCAGATGGACAGACCAACAAGGATGAGCTCAGCTTTTGTAAGTTCAATCCCTCCCTCCCCCATCCAATAACCTTGCCTTTTTTTTCTTTTTTCTTTTTTTTGAAAATTTCCAGCAAATTCCTGAAACAACAAAGTTGGGACTGTAACGTAGGCCATGTTCGACAAAATATCCATGAAAAATATCTTTTTGAGTAAAAGGCTGTTGTTGGAGTATATAAATGATTGATGTAAATTTTTCTACTATACCTTGTTTGTTAGCTTTAATCTGTTTATTTGTTGAATGATCAAGCAGGGAGATGATGCAAGAAGGCAGTGGTGGGACATGCAGAGTGGAAATGGCTTGCTCTTCGAGATAAAGTGCCTAACAGCAGGCCTCTGTGAGGTCATGCACAGGTATAGTATGCCTTTTTGACTAGATTTGGTCCGCATTTGTTTTGCCCATGCCCTGCAAGAATAGTGTTATCTGTAATTTCATTTAGCCTACAAGGCAACCTAGAAATAAGTTTGTTGTTTACTGCAATCTCTCCCTGGATGTTTGTACCTTTGCTTACTGCATTTTCAAGTGGTTGTGTAAGATTATAGTCAGACTGATTGCGTACGATTGTAGTCATCCCTAGTTTTTTCTGTAGATCTTTTATGTCTTCTTACTGCATTTCCACTAGCATACTAAAATTTGGCTAAGTGCATTGTTATCTGCAAACCCAAAGCACATGGGGGCTGGGGATTATAAATAATGAGCTTAGCGCACAACTTCATGCCTTGGATTTAATTTGCTCCGCCATTTATAGGTTATGTGAGTTTAGATTGATATATTCAGGTTAAATATGACACTATATAAGATGATTGTTGAATTACTAGCTCTGCCATTTATAGATTATGAATTTTCTATTATGAATTGTAGATGATCTCATTGTATGTCAAACTTTGCCTAAATTATTTTTTATGCTGTTTTCACTGTATGTCTGACGTGGATCTGCAGTGCCCTATAGGTTACAACCATGATCTTGCAGCCTGTTTGCTTGGGCTGAAATCTGGCTGATCTGACTGATTTTTTGAGAGAAAAACATTATTGAATGGCTGGCTGATCTGGCTGATAATCTCAAGCCAACAGGCTGTTGGATATCCAGATCGATGGCAAGCCTGCAAGTTTGTGTAGGGGGACTGACCCCTCTCTGGTTTCTACATTGTTCAGATTCACGTGTCTGATTCACGTGTCTATTATTGCTAAGTTACTTTTGAATAAAATGATGTTGAGTAGCAGCTATTATGTGCACTCTTGTTCACCTGAATTAACACATTGGCTTAAGTACTTGCACTTGGACTTCTTCGAAGTAGTAGCTGAATCAATAGTTGAATCCAGAATTAACATGTTGGCTTAAGTACTTGCACAGGGCAACATTCATGAATGGTATATGCCATGCAAAACGATTTTCATCTAGGATATATGTTTGTATTTTGGAACTTCTGAAGTCATTGAACACTTATGAACTTAAGTCATTGACGTTCTATTTTTGTTTTATCGGGTATGTATGCCTGGGCAAGGTTAACCCTGAACCATTTAACTGAGCAATGCCACTGAATCCTGTAAGAACGATTTTCATGAAATGCTTCAGCTCTTTAAATTAATTATAGGAGTGATTTGTTTAAAGTTCTGTTATACATAGGTGAAGATTCCTAATTTAAGTAACAAGTGTGGATGCCTATTACGATGAACTCACATAAGTAGCATTTATAGAAAGCACTACTATAGAAATTTTATTGATAACATTAACGAATATCTTTGTCAAATCAAACTTTAACATTCTGATAGATTTCTCACCTTGCAGTACTGAAACAAGAGTTCACACTTGAAAATTTCAGAGAAATATCAAGTATCTTCACATCAGGTAGGTAATATATGTGGTCCTTTGACATATAACCATCGCCATAGAGATCAAACACGAGCTGTTACTCTCTTTGTAGCATGGCTGGTGATCCACCGGTTTTCTAGTACACTATCTAATATATGGCCGTATTACATGTTGATTCTCCTAGGACCTAGTAACTAGAGAAAATAGAATGTTGCATGTCAAGAAACAATTGCTGGCTAGAAGTGAATTTTTGTATAAACGTGTTAGTTAGAATGTTTGTTGATGCATATGCCCTTGTCAATGCTTTTATTCAGGAGGAAGATACATTTTGGCTGGAGCGCTCAAGTCATGGAACGGTCAATAGAAGCTATTCAACAATGCTGAGCCAAGATTCAATGTAGTTTTAGCTAGGAGGATTGCATGATGCTTGTAAATATAATAATAAATATATGAATTGTTGCAAACAATGATTGTTTAATTTCAGATATGTATAGCAACATTCTATTTTGATATAATACTTTTGATGCAATAGTTCCTAATCACAGATTCCTGTTGTGACAAACAATAATGGTGTGGCAATATTGCTTGATGCTATCAAATCAAAAGCGTTGTAAAAGCAACTATTGGCAACCATATTTATTATGGCAATATATTCTATAGCAACACACAATAAGCGTGGCAATAGAAGCTATAGCCACGTAAACTTGCTGTTGTAATAGGTGATATAGCAACGACAACCATCATGCTATAGCAACAAGAACCACCGTCGCAATAAAGAGTATAGCAACGAACAATTTGTGTAGCAATAGCGACTGCACTTTATAGCAACCAAATCTTAGGCGTGGCAATTGAACATGTTGCCACCACTACTTGGTGTTGCGACATAAGTCATATTGCCACACTCGATATTTGTGGCAATATATTGTCTTACAACACACGTTCGTCGTTGCTAGTGTACCATTTGCTACGACATGGGCAAGTTGCCATTGCAAGGTCCGGCAACGCCTAAGGCGTTGCATTAGTTCCTGTTGCCACACCTATAACCGTAGCAAAAGTTTATGTTGCAACGCCTATGTGTTGCAATTCCAAAACACATTTTGCAACGCTAAATAGAAAAGCGTTGTCCAAAGCTTTACCCACGCAAGCGCCTGCAACGCCTCCCAACTAAAAAAAAGTGTTGCTATTTCTGATATTGCAACTATTTTAGGCCTATTGCAACACTTTTAGGGCGTTGAAACAGGATCAAAATTTAGTAGTGTAAGAAAGACAATTAAGAAAGATACTTCCCCATAATTCAGACAATGTGATGCATACTAAAGTGATCTATAAAAGATGAATGTGATCGTCGGAGGTGAGTTAGACGGTCATAATAACGATACCCTAAAGTAAAGAAATAGCTAAATTCTTGGATCTCTTTACAGTTCCAATAGAAAGATTGCATAGTCGGCCAGTATTCATACTGGACGCATTCAGAGTTATTAAGGCGATGCTAAATGCGCCATAGGAACTTGTACCCGGAATTGATAATGGTTGTCAACAGCAATAACCATTTAAGTAGTTTGCTCCTAAGACAACGGGTCAAGTGTGCTGC
>JAKOGQ010000071.1:0-50000 GCA_022457205.1 Saccharum spontaneum
AGGTAGATATTAATCACAATGATATGTATATATTTTTTTTATGAAAAGCCAAGACTTAAACATAGCTTGTTTTAAATTACAAAAGCAAGATGCATCCACGTTATTCCAGTTAATATAAAATAAATTCAGATAACATGTCGCATGTAAAACGTAGTTGCTAAACCATCAGTACGAACACGACGGAAAAGAGTCAAATCAAATAGAGCTAAAATAACTGAGATAAGATGACAATGAGTTCAGAGCAAGGATAGACATATGAGTACCTACGAGTGCAGAGATTCAATGGACAGTCTAGGTAGTTAGAAAATTATATCTCGAGGACATAGAAAAGATAAATTTTCTTAGAACCGAGGGATAGATAGAGATTGATCATTTATTATGCATGAATGACTTATGCATGACATCTGCACAATTTTTAATGAATAAAATAATGGACAAAGAGATGTGAGTCTCACCAAATTATGCATGCATGACGCTTGCTACTTGTGTCAAGGCGACGAAAGAAATAGCATCTGCTTCCTGCTGTTGGACAGGAACTGGATGATTGTGAGTTGCAGAGGGAGAACGGTGTCCCCCGCTTCATGCGGAGAGTAGACGATCAGACCACAGGATGATGCTGGTAGGAGTCCGGCTTCTACTCAGCTGCGGACAAACAGAACTCCGGTGGGTCTTCAAGAAGTCGTCGACGGATGCTACGACTTAGGCGGCCACGACCACGGTCACGGCAGCGCTCAGTCCAGCGCGCGGGCGACGACCGAGGTGGCCAAGACGAGGAGCACAGGGCCATGGAACAGGGCCAGAACGACTTGATGGGCAGGGCCAAGGACTGGATTGGAGTCGGCTCGATGCTGGCGATGCGTCTAGCTTCTTCTGCCCTGGTATATGAGATTGCGGTAGTGGACGCATCATCAGCGAACGAGATCACGCTGGCGGACGCGCTCTCGGGCAAGGTCCCCGGGGAGATGCTGGACCTGCAGCACGCGGCGGCGACGCTCGGGCAGTCACGCGAGGGTTACTGATCAACTCTAAATATGTGGCTTCTGACAAGCCCTGGAGCACAACACTGCTTCCATCATCCCTACCATAGCAGCTATCACAGCTAGACAAGTTTTGAAGGTACACGCCTTCTCCGTCATCATCGATACAATAGCAACTGTCCCTATCGCCGTTAAACCCCAGCCAACCATGTTTACATACATTATACTCACATGTATCATAGCACAAGCCCTCGAGCGTGACACTTGCTGCTACCAACAGTGGCATCTTCTCAAGAAGAGGAGCCCATAGAAATAGCAGTCAGCAATGGTGAGATGTGCCAATGACGTAGAAGAAATCCTGTTGCTACATATTTGGCATCCACTCATAGTGAGATCCTCCAGTGCTGGGCATCTTGAAAAATCTATACTCTGGGAGGGATCCTTGAAAGTCGCATCTGTGAGCTCCACCCTCGTCAGGAGCGGCGACGCGAAAGGCACGCGGTCGAGGCACAAGCGCCGCCTCGCCTGGAAGCAGACTCGGAGCACCAGGGCCTGCCAATTCGCCACGGCGTGGCGAATCCACAGGCAGGCCGCCCGGTTCAGCTCGTCGTCTAGCTTATGTTTGTATGCATCGGAGAGATCCTCCTTCTCCTCCTCGTAGTCGCCATGCAGCTGGCCGCGGAGGATGTCGCACTCATGCACCGGCACGGCGGCTCCGCGATACGAGCTTAGCGGCGGCGGACAACAACAGCGGCGGCGAACGGCAACAGCGGCGGCGAACGGCAACAGCGGCGACGAACGGCAATAGCGGCGGCGGCGGCAATAGCGGCGGCGACAGCGGCGGCGGCGGAAACAGCGGCGGCGGCGACACGATAAGAAGGGAGAAAATTCTAATTTACTACCCGAGAGATTTCCCAAACTAGGGGCTCCTCCACGGTAGTTTTTGGTGTGCTTTGCCCATGGGGTAGGTGCGTATATATTGGGAGAAAAACTCTCCACCTCCATGTCAACTAGCGATATGGTGCTAATTGACGTTGCACCCTCCATCTTTACTAATAGGCCTAATTAATTATTAAAGCCCATTAGTAAATAAATGAATGGGCATTTAGGATTATTGCACACAGGCTTTGGTGGAAAATGAGATATTTATTATTTTCGGAATTAATTAATTTCGTGGATAAAATAATTCTAGAAAAGTCCAGAATTATTATCTAAGCCGCGAAAAATACTCCGAAAGCTCCGAAAATTTGAGGGAATTTTTCAGAGACATTATGGAACATGAGGAACCCAAATAAAGTATTTGGAGCTCATGAAAAGATATTTTGGAGCATCTAAAAATTAGATTATGCTCACAGACAAGTGGAAAGAAGGTACAGAAAAAGTCAGAAAAATTCCCGAGAAGTTTGTAGAGATTGATTGATGGACGAGAAACTGAAAGGAGTGATTTGGGTTACAAAGAAAATATTTTAGGAAACTCCCAATGAAAACTCGAGCTGAGAAACAAGGAATATTGATTGCGGAAAAAGATAAAGACGTGCTGGAGAAGAAAGATATTATTTTTTTATAACTAATTGATGAAATCATAAACTAAACTTAGGAAATTTTATCCGAATATTAAAACATTTATTTTAATTAGTGTTTTCTACGCACAACCCAAAATCAAAAATTTTGGGGTGTGACAATTCTACCCCACTTAACATGAATCTCGTCCCGAGATTCGGAGAGACTAGGAAGAAAGATAAAGCTGATTATCAAGGTTGTTCTAAGACCTTTGTCGAGATATAATATAGAGATTAAGGATTAACAAAGTTGGATAAAGAAATTGAAGATAGCTCTTTAAGATTGTTTCGAGATTAATGAGGTGTAAGAACGACCATCGAAGATCAACAAAAAGGTGATAAGAAAGATAAAGATTGATGGCGAGAAAGTGAGACTGGTTAAGGGGCAAGGGCTAGCAAATGATGATATTTTGATAGAGATTGGTCTTTGGGTCTTCTTATCTCGTGACTTGAGATTGATGATGGTGGCGGACGCTACCCCACTTAACAAAGATCTTGTTCCACCTGGTGATGTCATTGAAGGAAACACTTTCTTTAAGGCTTACTACTATTGATGAGTCCTTCATGTGTTGATCCTCCATTAAGATGAGATAAAGAAGGCAACATGACAACCAAGGGTAGGCAAGGACAGTGTAAGAGAAAAATGGCAGGATTTAGGATCGATTGAAAGATAAGTAGGATAGAAGATGACACTACCCCACTTAACCTGGATCGAGCTACTCCTCAAGACTTATACCTTCCGGCCACCTTCAAAGCACGAGAACAAGGACAACACACAAACAACACATCAAGCAAAACAAGCACACAACACAATCATCGACACTACACGTGCTTCATCAACAATGGTGGTCATCCTAATGGCACATTGGAGATAACGAAAGGCCATCGAATCTTTGAACCAGGTGAGATCAGAAAACTTTTAGTAAAAATAACATAAAACAAAAACCAAGGGAGGAAGAAATAATAGCTCAAAGGAAGCTATCAAGGAGAGGATACAACAGGACAAGGAAGTGGAAATAGTCAAAATCAATGAGTCAAGGGAGGATAAAATAGTTTTATAGTAAAAATGAGTTTTAGAGTACGTCCGGTGCTACTTGGCATACGTCCTACAGTCAACACCGCTCTGATACCACTCTGTCACACCCGGTTTTGCAAAGAACAAAACTAGGCTCGTCATATGTGTGCCCAGGAAGTCCACACATACAACAACAGAATAGAGATATCAAAACAATGTTTATATAAAGCGGGAAACATAATATATTAACACTTACAACTATCAGAGTATCGCAGAACGGTAGCTAAACTTCTGCTCGGCTCCATTCTTCTCAGGGACGGCTGACTGGGGGCTCCGTATGCCAGGCACTTCTGAAAAGACTTCTGGAAACTCTACTACACTTTCATCCTTCTTCTAAGTAGCACCTTACTACACACTGGAGTGTGGTGGAAATAGCAAGAGTGAGTCCATGTCGAACTCAACAAATATAACATGGGGTTCATGAGGCTCAAAAGGTTAGACACTGGTTTGACTGCACTTAGCTTTTAATTGTCAAAATTTTATTACATAAGTAGCATCAAGTTTGCATTAATCCCACAATAAACATATGATCAATGTAAATATGAATAATGAATAGCAAAAACACATTTATAGTCATCAGTGATCATCTATTCCGTAAGGGTCCAAGGCCACTCGTGACCGTGAGCACGGCTGATATACCAGTTTTACACTCTGCAGAGGTTGTACACTTTCACTATGAGTCGTGATTTACCCTTTCGCCCGAGGTAGCTAATCTCTTGACCCACTTCCAAGGAAGGTCGGCAGGGTTCACTATGAAGTCTTTCAAAGGTTCGTCTAACAAGTTAGGGCCATTAGATTCACTCGGCAAACAGATGTAGAGCCCCCCTTCCAAATGGCACAATGACGCGCAGCCTATACACATAAGGACAGAGGCCGCACTATACCCGATTCGTCAAGCCATTCTTACGCCATGAAGGTTACCACTAACAAGCTAGAAAAGGTCCTCATACTTGACTAAAGCCAGAGCCATATAGCCCTCACAGTTGTACTGTAAGTCCCGGATGTTCGCTTACAGATGAGTCCTTATGGAGAGAAACTAGAGCACCAAAAATAACCCCATGCTCTAGCCCTCTTTAAACAATAATCAAAAAGTCATCTTTTAGTGTTGTTGCATATTCCATTAATCATATTACAAGATCATAGTTTATGTTCAGCGCTAGCAAAAGTTACCCAATGCAAAGTCCCATAGGTGACAAGGTATAGATCAAAAACTAGGAAATTCCTTAATGGCAATTCAATATAGACACATGCAATATGATTGATGTGATTAAAGTGAATAGGACCACAAGGAAATCCCATGTTATACTTGCCTTTTTCCAAAGTTAAGCTGCTCAGAATCTTCAGTTGCTATCTTCTGGACTCTAGCTTTTGCTTCGACTGTCTGTCCTCAGCTCCTGGTCTTCAACGCTAACGGATCACACTTCCTCTACTCGCAGCAACCAAGCACAGTAAACAGACAACAAACACACCTAAGAACAAACATCATACAAAGGAAACACTTTAAAAAGGAAGCACACTAAACGTCACGGCTTGTTGCTATGGTTACGAGAACGCAAGAACGACGGAGAATCGAGCTATCGTTAAAAGTGCACGACTATCGAGGCTTGCAACATAACAAAAGAGAAAACTATATGCTTGATTCATTTTAGTTATCAAGATAAAGTGATTAACATTTTCAGAGAA
Organism: Saccharum spontaneum; assembly: GCA_022457205.1. NCBI lineage: Eukaryota > Viridiplantae > Streptophyta > Magnoliopsida > Poales > Poaceae > Saccharum > Saccharum spontaneum. The sequence goes on from JAKOGQ010000071.1 coordinate 5,295, forward strand.
ATATCCTAAAGCTGAGTTAATCAAATTATAAAGCCGAAGTTAAACTCTACTTATAAATATAAACTTTTCATTGTATTTAAGTTATTTAACTATTTATATCCTAGAAAACATAGAACATGTGACAAGCTAAATGTAAGCATTTACGTTTCATGTTTAAGCTAAGAAGTCATAATTGAAAAGTCGTTTAAGTTGATATTAATCATATTAACATCTATTTATAAGATACCGAAGTTATAAACCTAAGTTGTTTTTAATAAATTAATAGTCATTAGATAAACATTAATCAACTCATTTTATGTGTAACTAAATAAATTATAATTAACAAAGAAATATTTAAGTTGTTATTTACCAAGCTAACATTTTATTATTTATAAAAGATCGGAGATAAACCTAAATTACTTTTAATTACAAGGGACATTGAATAAATACTAATCAAATTGCATTTAACCCAACTTTATAAATCATGTTTAAACTAGGCAATTACAATTAATAAATACGTATTTAAGTTGACAAGTATTAATTATAAAAAGATCGATAGTGTCCTATGTTGCTTTTATTTAGAACCAAGTTTGCATAGTTATTAATCAAAGTAATAGGATTAATCTAATCAACATGTGACATATTAAATGGCATTGTTCACGTGTAGCTAACATAGGCATGGTCGCAAAGCAAAAAGACGAAACTACAACCCTAGGTTGATTTTTAATTAAAAGATATTAAATCAATATTAATCAAATTACATTTATATTATATAAAAGAAACAACTACACGCTTGATTATTTCGATTAAGTGAAACTATCTTAAGCATTATTAATTCAGATCACAGAAATCTCATGTTAACTAAAAGGCCGAGTTAAATCTAATCATACTTTGGTTACAAATATTTCAGTGTCTTTTATATACCAATTATTCTTTAGCTTGCAAAAACAAAGTAAATTGTGAGAACATCTAATTTGAATTTAATACAATTGTGTTCAAGCTAACAAATTTAATTAACAGAACACAATAGGTAGATATTAATCACAATGATATGTATATATTTTTTTTATGAAAAGCCAAGACTTAAACATAGCTTGTTTTAAATTACAAAAGCAAGATGCATCCACGTTATTCCAGTTAATATAAAATAAATTCAGATAACATGTCGCATGTAAAACGTAGTTGCTAAACCATCAGTACGAACACGACGGAAAAGAGTCAAATCAAATAGAGCTAAAATAACTGAGATAAGATGACAATGAGTTCAGAGCAAGGATAGACATATGAGTACCTACGAGTGCAGAGATTCAATGGACAGTCTAGGTAGTTAGAAAATTATATCTCGAGGACATAGAAAAGATAAATTTTCTTAGAACCGAGGGATAGATAGAGATTGATCATTTATTATGCATGAATGACTTATGCATGACATCTGCACAATTTTTAATGAATAAAATAATGGACAAAGAGATGTGAGTCTCACCAAATTATGCATGCATGACGCTTGCTACTTGTGTCAAGGCGACGAAAGAAATAGCATCTGCTTCCTGCTGTTGGACAGGAACTGGATGATTGTGAGTTGCAGAGGGAGAACGGTGTCCCCCGCTTCATGCGGAGAGTAGACGATCAGACCACAGGATGATGCTGGTAGGAGTCCGGCTTCTACTCAGCTGCGGACAAACAGAACTCCGGTGGGTCTTCAAGAAGTCGTCGACGGATGCTACGACTTAGGCGGCCACGACCACGGTCACGGCAGCGCTCAGTCCAGCGCGCGGGCGACGACCGAGGTGGCCAAGACGAGGAGCACAGGGCCATGGAACAGGGCCAGAACGACTTGATGGGCAGGGCCAAGGACTGGATTGGAGTCGGCTCGATGCTGGCGATGCGTCTAGCTTCTTCTGCCCTGGTATATGAGATTGCGGTAGTGGACGCATCATCAGCGAACGAGATCACGCTGGCGGACGCGCTCTCGGGCAAGGTCCCCGGGGAGATGCTGGACCTGCAGCACGCGGCGGCGACGCTCGGGCAGTCACGCGAGGGTTACTGATCAACTCTAAATATGTGGCTTCTGACAAGCCCTGGAGCACAACACTGCTTCCATCATCCCTACCATAGCAGCTATCACAGCTAGACAAGTTTTGAAGGTACACGCCTTCTCCGTCATCATCGATACAATAGCAACTGTCCCTATCGCCGTTAAACCCCAGCCAACCATGTTTACATACATTATACTCACATGTATCATAGCACAAGCCCTCGAGCGTGACACTTGCTGCTACCAACAGTGGCATCTTCTCAAGAAGAGGAGCCCATAGAAATAGCAGTCAGCAATGGTGAGATGTGCCAATGACGTAGAAGAAATCCTGTTGCTACATATTTGGCATCCACTCATAGTGAGATCCTCCAGTGCTGGGCATCTTGAAAAATCTATACTCTGGGAGGGATCCTTGAAAGTCGCATCTGTGAGCTCCACCCTCGTTAGGAGCGGCGACGCGAAAGGCACGCGGTCGAGGCACAAGCGCCGCCTCGCCTGGAAGCAGACTCGGAGCACCAGGGCCTGCCAATTCGCCACGGCGTGGCGGATCCACAGGCAGGCCGCCCGGTTCAGCTCGTCGTCTAGCTTATGTTTGTATGCATCGGAGAGATCCTCCTTCTCCTCCTCGTAGTCGCCATGCAGCTGGCCGCGGAGGATGTCGCACTCATGCACCGGCACGGCGGCTCCGCGATACGAGCTTAGCGGCGGCGGACAACAACAGCGGCGGCGAACGGCAACAGCGGCGGCGAACGGCAACAGCGGCGACGAACGGCAATAGCGGCGGCGGCGGCAATAGCGGCGGCGACAGCGGCGGCGGCGGAAACAGCGGCGGCGGCGACACGATAAGAAGGGAGAAAATTCTAATTTACTACCCGAGAGATTTCCCAAACTAGGGGCTCCTCCACGGTAGTTTTTGGTGTGCTTTGCCCATGGGGTAGGTGCGTATATATTGGGAGAAAAACTCTCCACCTCCATGTCAACTAGCGATATGGTGCTAATTGACGTTGCACCCTCCATCTTTACTAATAGGCCTAATTAATTATTAAAGCCCATTAGTAAATAAATGAATGGGCATTTAGGATTATTGCACACAGGCTTTGGTGGAAAATGAGATATTTATTATTTTCGGAATTAATTAATTTCGTGGATAAAATAATTCTAGAAAAGTCCAGAATTATTATCTAAGCCGCGAAAAATACTCCGAAAGCTCCGAAAATTTGAGGGAATTTTTCAGAGACATTATGGAACATGAGGAACCCAAATAAAGTATTTGGAGCTCATGAAAAGATATTTTGGAGCATCTAAAAATTAGATTATGCTCACAGACAAGTGGAAAGAAGGTACAGAAAAAGTCAGAAAAATTCCCGAGAAGTTTGTAGAGATTGATTGATGGACGAGAAACTGAAAGGAGTGATTTGGGTTACAAAGAAAATATTTTAGGAAACTCCCAATGAAAACTCGAGCTGAGAAACAAGGAATATTGATTGCGGAAAAAGATAAAGACGTGCTGGAGAAGAAAGATATTATTTTTTTATAACTAATTGATGAAATCATAAACTAAACTTAGGAAATTTTATCCGAATATTAAAACATTTATTTTAATTAGTGTTTTCTACGCACAACCCAAAATCAAAAATTTTGGGGTGTGACACTTTAACTTGTGAAAATTATATCTCTCGAACCAGATTAGATAAAATGGTGATTCCAGTGGCATTTGAAAGATGCTTGAGTCTAGTTTCTCTCATAAAAATTTCATAAATGTTGCACGAACCGTTTTTAAACTATAGCAGAAACATTAGAGACTGCTCCAGAAAACAGCAAGGACAGAAACGAGATAATATCAAACTCAACTATTATTCCTTGACTAATAAACTTATTATTCTTAATAATGGAACTTGTAGACATGCCTACAAGTCCAGACACTCAAACAAAGATCCAACTCACACATAAGCATAATAATAAAGCAACTAGCACACCAAGGTTCAAACCACACGACAGACTCGACTGACTCAACTGACGTTACTAAGAACGTTCTTATTACATAAAGGACTCCTACTTCCTAAGGAAGTGGCTCATGCTCTAATGTCTCGTAGATCTTGGGCATGCCTTGGTTTGCTCGGAGCTCATCAATGGTTGCTTGGCATCTCTTGATAGTCTTCCCTTGTGTCCTCACCATCTCTTCTAGTTGCAGCTTCCTGTCCATCATGTCATAGACAAAATTCACCATCACCCGAGGTAGTGGCTCTAGCTGCACTGGATCTGTCATAGCCCATCCAAGCTCGAGGTGTGCACGAGGAAGGAAGCGATGAATGTCATGCTTCATGAGGTTAAAGCGAAGATAGCGAAGACCCATACATGCTTCAAAAGCAGCATCTTCAATGCTATCCTCTATGGTAGCTCGATGTCCCACATGAGAGAACATCCTGTCCAGCTGATATGCCCCCTTGTCTTGTTTGTGTGCAAAGATGCTTGCCCTTGCCTTCCAGTACGTGCTCTCTAGTGGATGAGTGTACTCCCAGCAGACGTACTCCACGGCTGGATGCCAATCCGCGAAGTAAGCAGTGAGCATCCCCACTAGGCGAATATGAGAGACAGCATCCCCTCCATTCCTGTGGTAGATCCTCACAGTCCACCCCATTGGAGGAGGTGGCATATCTTCAGGAGCTTCATGTGGTGGAGACGGGGGTTGTACTCCTCCATTAGCTTCCTCCTCACCATCTTCAATCTCAACGATTTCTGGATCTTCTTCAAGCTCAGTCTCTTCCTGGGGAGGTGCTGGTGCTTGGACTGGTGCTACAGGGGTCTTCTCTTGTTCCTGAGGTTCTGGCTCTTGTGGCTCTTCAGTTGCAAGCAGGGCACGAGGTGGGTAGTATCCTCCAAAGCTGATGCGGGCAGTCTTACGGTCACGAGTCATCTACAGAATTTTTAGATGAAGTTAGAATAGAGGCAAAATTTCGTAATAGAATGAGACATAAGAAGCATAAAAATTTATCAAATAACAAGAGCAAGATAGTGAGCATAAAAATAGTGTAAAGATGACACTACTTCGACCATTGCTAGCTAGGCTTGCGTCCTACAGTCAACAAGAGCTCTGATACCAATTTGTCACACCCATTTATCGACCAAATGGAATGCTTACCCTTATATGCGCCCAGAGATCAATCACACATAAGTTCACAAATTATAACAGAAGTATCATGGCAAATGTTATTACATCACGATATTTAAACACTTAGTCTTAACACAAATGTAGCGGAAGTATAAATAAAAATCTCTCGTGGTAGCTCCAGTCACAGGTACATTGACTGGTTGACAGCAAGACTAGTAATCCTCAGGGAAGTAGGCGTAGTAGTCGCTATTACCTCCATCTATTACCCATCCGGGATTTTTATCCAAATAAGAGAAATAAACAAGCGTAAGTACATCTCGTACTCAACAAGTGTAACATGGGGTTCATGAGGCTCAAAAAGGCATAATCATTGGTTTATCAGCATGTAGCTTTTAGTTAACATGATTTTAGCATATCAATAGCATCAAAAGGTCTCAATGTAAACAATAAACATATGATCCATGTGAAATGATTAATGAATAGCAAAAACATAAACATAAACAATTATTCAACTATTCCATAAGGGTCCAAGGCCACTCGTGACCGTGAGCACGGCTGTTATAACAGTTTTACACTCTGCAGAGGTTGTACACTTTCACTGTGAGTCGTGTTACCCAAATGCCCGGGTTAATTACTCCCAAAACACTACCAAGGTGAGCAGGCAGGGTAAACACTATGAAGTCTTTCGAAGGTTCGTCTAACAAGTTAGGGCCATTAGATTCACTCGGCAAACAGATGTAGAGCCCCCCTTCCAAATGGCACAATAACCCGTAGCCTATACACATAAGGACAGAGGCCGCACTATACCCGATTCGTCAAGCCATTCTTACGCCAAAAAGGTTACCTCTAACAAGCTAGAAAAGGTCCTTCTATATGACTAAAGCCAGAGCCATATAGCCCCCACAGTTGTACTGTAAATCCCGGATTGTCGCTTATAGATGAGTCCTTATGGAGAGCAATTAGAGCATCAAAAGCAACACACATGCTCTAATCCCCTTTATACAATAATCAAAATCATATTTTAATGTTTATTGTATATTCCTCTAATCAATTTACATGATCATAGTCCATGTTTAAGCACTAGCCATACTAATCAATGCATCATAATGGGTACCAAGGTATAGGATCAATCGCTAAGTCATCCTTAACAAGGAATAAATGCATAATGATATTAATTGCATAAGGTGGATAGGACAACAAGGATAATCCCATGCTATACTTGCCTTGCTCAAACTGGTCCTGAAGATCTTGCTCGTAGTAAGGCTCTTGATCTCCAACGAATTGCTCACCGTCTATACTCGATCAACCATTATCAACAACACACATCCAGAGGCAATCATGCATAGACAAACAAGGCTATAATTAGAACAATACACCAACAGTAAGAAAATAAGATAAAAAGTCTTTAAAACGAATCTACAACTCGCTAGGATTACACAGACGTGAAGATCACGAAAAACGGAGCTAAAACGACGAAGTTATGAATTTCCAAAGATTTCCTATAGAAAAATAAATACTTTAATTAAAACTCGAAAATAAATTAATCTAAACCTACTGTACAGTTACACCATTAGATAGAGCTCGCAAATATGAATCTAACGCAATTTGAATGGATCAAATTGGAGTTAAAACGAAGATTCTACGACTAAAACAATCTGAGTGGCAAAACTGTAAATATGAGAAAGCGTATTTTTCTTTTTCCGAAACGAATTACGTTTTCAACTAATCAAAGCGTATTTTTCCGTTTTACGTTTTGGACCGCGGGTTACAAACTCAAAAACCTCAGGGGCTCTTTTGCAAGATTACCAGCGAACCGGTACCATTAAATAAGATCCGTCCGATTCAAAATGAACGGACGAGATTGAATCGGGGAGAGAGAGAAAGAGAGAGCCGGCGGCCATAGTGATTCCGACGGCGGCGCCATGGCCGGATGAAGCCCGAGCTCGCGCGGAGCTTGCGAAGAGGACCATCCCGAGCACAAATCGCCAAACCGAAAGCACCAAAAGAGAGAGCGCATCATCGCGACCTTACCCCGCGCGAGAACGAAGCTGGAGAGCAACCGGAGGGCGGCGGCTAGCTCGGCAAGGCGGCGGTGGAGGCGGAGCTCCGACGGTGGCTCTCCCGGGATGTCGAGGCTAGGGTTTTAGGGCTCAATGAGGAGCGGGGAGGCACGGGGTTCCGTTTTATAGCTCCTAGACATCACCGGTTATGGAAAGGAGGAAGATTTCGAAGAGATTTCGGATCACCGAACCGGGAAAGAGAGAGAAGGCGGCGTTCATCGATGGAAGGAACCAGAGGAAGAAGAAAGGTAAGGGGAAAGGGACGCTGACAGGTGGGTCCCGCGTGTCGGCGACTTAGTGCGGCTGCGCGCGCTGTTGGGCTTAGCAGGCGCGCCTTGGGCTCGGCCCAGGAGAACCGGAGGCAGCGCGGGTGCGGGAAGGAGAGAAGGATGGGCCGCGCGTGCTGGGCTGCGAAAGGAAGCGGGCCAAAATCCGAATGAAATGCATTTCTCTTTTCTTTTTCTTTTCCAATTTTTCAAATCCATTTTTCAAATGATTTTCAACTCAAATTTGAATTTGATTTAAACCACTCAATACAAAACTCCAAATGCAGCAGCATGAATGCTCAATCATGTTTCTACCCTTATATTTTATTTTAAATTTATAAAATTATTCTTATTCTATAGTTGCATGCTTCACCAAAAATAAATATAAAAATCACATTTTCCCTATTTTTCTTTTCTTCAAATTTTAGGGTGTTACACACCAGCCATACCAGAACAGCTCATGAGGCTATGGACGAGCTCGGACACGGATGCTAGGCACTTCCGTAACAATATCAGGTTTTTCAATGGCCACTTCTCTTTCACTTCCCTGTATTGTCGCCTCGACAGTGCTACTGCTAACATCAGAAACAACGACATATATACCTTCCGTGCACATGGCATGATCTATCACAACATAAGGTCATTTGGGAAAGAAGATGGTATTGAGCCCAGACATCTTGAGCTTTACTTCTATGATGATGATCCGAGCCTTGAGCACCAATATCGAAGGTGTCATGAAGAGCAATACCAAAAAGATAAAGAAGTTATAGACAGACTGGTGGTCATCCTTCGTGACAACCCATACTCACAACATTTAAGGAGTATGGGGCAGGCTGAACACCTCGAGGACTATCGTCTCACACTTAACCTTGATCAGCAGTTGGATCAAAGGACATATAACATGCTGATGGCTTCTGAGGTGGCTGCTGTTTGGATCGAGGGTAGTGAACGCCTTGGTCAATTTCAGAATAGTGTTATCCTGCATGGGAAAGATAGGAGCAGGCATGGCATCCGATCATACCATGGACACTATGATGCTCTTTCATACCCACTCTTCTTCCCTAGCGGTGAGTTTGGATGGCATATGGATATCCCAAAGAAAGGTGTTACTATGAAGGATGTCAACAAGGCTCGTGCCCTACGTAAGGCTCGTAGTGGTACTGAAGAAGAAGAAATAGGTTTGTTTATCTTCTTATGCTTTTCATGTATATCAAATTGTTATCCCTGGAACACCTCTAATACCATAGTTTTTTTGTAGACTCTCTAGGAAATTTATGTGTTTCTGTGCATGACTAGTACTGCTACAAGTTTCAGATATGGCCAAGAATCTTTAATCCCATACTTTATGGCAAGCGTCTTTTCCAATAGTTTGCAGTGGACACATACATCAAAATTGAGAGTTCTCGATTGGATTACATACGCAATCATCAAACGGAGATTAGGGCCGACCTTTGTCAAGGATTGGTTGATAGCCTGCATGCTAGTGAGGGTAGATCAGAAGCTGTTGGGAAGCGGACGGTGATGCTTTCGTCATTTATCGGAGGCCCGAGGTACATGAGGCGTAGGTACATGGATGCCATGGCACTGGTGTGAAGGTTTGGAAAACCAGACATCTTCCTAACTATGACATGTAATCCAAAGTGGGATGAGATCACGCATGAGTTGTACCCTGGACAAACACCACAGGATCGTCCAGACCTTATTGATCGGGTCTTTAGAGCAAAATTAGAAGAGCTTAAGCACATGTTGATAAAAAAGGATATCCTTGGAAACGTTCGTGCACACGTGTATGTTGTGGAGTTCCAAAAGAGGGGTCTACCACACACACATTTTTTGCTAATCATGGAGGGACGCTACAAGATCACGTGCCCAGAGCAATATGACCTTCTCATCTCAGCCGAGCTCACAAACAAGAAGAAGTATCCGAACTTGTATAAAATGGTTACAAAGCATATGATGCACGACCCTTGTGGAGTACTTAATCGCAATTGTCCATGCACAAAGGGTCGTGAATCACGCAAGAACCGTTACCCACGCCCTTTCTGTGATGCCACATTACAGGGCAAGGATTCATACCCAGTTTACAGACGGCGTGACGATGGTAGAAAACAAAAAGTTCGTGGGCATGACCTTGACAACAGATGGGTCGTGCCTTACAATCCATACCTCCTATGTCTGTTCAATTACCACATCAATGTTGAGGCGTGTGGGAGCATAAAAGCCGTCAAATATTTGTTTAAGTACATCTACAAGGGTCATGACCGCGCGTCTGTGGCTGTGAGGGAGGCCGATAAGGAGGATAATGAAGGAAACATTAATGAGATCAAATAGTACAGTGATGCTAGATGAGTAACTCCACCAGAAGCCTTGTGGAGGATATATGGTTTTGATATAAGTGATAGGTCCCCTTCGGTGTTGTCCTTGCAGCTGCATCTTCCTAACATGCACATGGTGTCATTTTACAAGCGTGAAGGTGTTCGACGAGTGCTTAATCGTCCAGGTGTTGAAAGGTCAATGCTTACAGCCTACTTCGAGAAGAACAACACATCTGAACATGCCTATAGTATATTGTATCGGGACTTTCCTGAGTACTATAAGTGGGACTCACAAAGAAAAGAATGGATTAGGAGGGCACAAAAGAATTGTTTAAGACAGATTGGAAGAGTTGTATGTGCTAATCCAGCCGAAGGGGAGCGTTACTATCTTAGGATGCTTCTAAACCACGTGGCTGGTGCAACCTCATTCACTGATCTAAGGACGGTTTCTGGTGAGCTCCTACCGACTTTTCGTGAAGCTACAGAAAGAAGGGGCCTCATTGAAGCAGACAACACACTGCACGAGAGACTTGCTGAAGCTACTCTATGGATGATGCCATATGCACTGCGAAGGCTTTTTGCAACAATTTTGGTATTTTGTGAGCCGAGTGATGTGTTGGATCTCTAGGAAAAGCACAAGGAGGCAATGTCAGAGGACTATAGGCGTAATAACCAGTCCAGCTTCGCAGTAGAGCAGATGGTCCTCATAGATATTCAAAAGTTGTTAGAATCAATGTAGAAGGACATAAAGATGTACCCACTTCCTGATATCGATGACACATATGATCCATTTGGTGAGATTCCCAGGGAGATTTTCGAGGAGGCTAGCATTGAGGCAAGCATTGATGACATGGCACTATCAAAGACCCTTAACGAGGAGCAGCAGGCTACCTACAATGAGATTATGTTTACTGTTGATAGCGATCATGGGGGTTTGTTCTTTGTGGATGGACCTGACGGCACCGGAAAGACTTATCTATACAGGGCCCTGCTCGCTACTATACATAGTCAAAACAAGATGGTCGTGGCAATAGCAACATCTGGTGTTGCTGCCTCAATAATGCCTGGTGGTAGAACCACCCACTCACGCTTTAAGATTCCCCTCACCCTAGTCGATGGGGCCTTTTGCACCTTCATAAAACAGAGTGGTACCACCAAGCTGCTTCGGACCGCATCCCTTATTATTTGGGATGATGTGACGATGACGAAGAGGCAAGGTGTTGAGGTGCTGGACAACAGCCTCCGTGATATCATGGACCGTCCTAACTTGCCGTTTGGGGGGAAGACTATGGTGTTTGGTGAAGATTTCAGGCAGGTTCTCCCAGTTGTTCGAAGAGGGTCAAGGGCTCAAATAGTTGGTGCCTCGCTGCGGATGCCGTACCTTTGGGATTCTATGCGACATCTAAAGCTGGTGTGCAACATGAGGCCAAAGAACGATCCGTGGTTTGCAGAATACTTGCTACACATCGGGGGAGGCACGGAGGAGGTTAATGGTGATGGTGAAATCCACCTTCCTGATGATATATGCATACCACAGACCGAGGAAGACAGTGATCTTGATACGTTAATTGACTACATATTCCCTGCCCTCAATGCCAACATGTCAAACAAGAGCTACATCATCTCACGAGCAATATTATCTTAGCAGAACGACTAGGACGATATGATTAACATGAAGATGATAAGCCGTTTCCAAGAGGATGAGATGGTGTACCATAGCTTTGATAGTGCGGTGAATGATCCACATAACTACTACCCATCCGAGTTTCTCAACACTTTGACCCCCAACGGTCTCCCTCCACATGTGTTAAAGCTCAAAATTGGGTGCCCGGTTATATTGCTAAGGAACATCGACCCTGCGGGTGGACTTTGTAATAGAACCAGATTGGTGGTTCGAGGGTTCCAAAGAAATACTGTCGATGCATAAATTATGATCGGAGACCATGCCGGAAAATGAATCTTCCTACCACGGATTCCGTTATGCCCTTCGGATGACGAGATGTTCCCGTTCCAGTTCAAGAGGAAGCAGTTTCCTATTAGACTCAGTTTTACCATGACGATTAACAAGGCACAAGGGCAGACTATCCCTAATATTGGTGTGTATTTGCCTGTACCGGTGTTCTCTCATAGTCAGTTGTATGTTACGTTATCTAGAGCTACTGCTAGATCGAACATCAGGATCCTTGCTATTCGACCCGGGGATAAGAATGACAAGAAAAAGAAGACAAAAGTAAATAGTACATACACAAAAAAATATTGTCTACAAAGAGGTCCTCGCTCCATAAAAAGATATTGTCTTATGTTTTGTACAACTGTTATATTCTTACATTTGTGTCTTTTATTTGACATTTATCGTATCCATCTATATTTCAGGTAATAGAGAAAGTCGGAAAAGAATGAGAGATAAGCAACGTATAACTTGTTATTGATGATCTTGTGGACATGATACGGATTGGATTTGCTCATTATATTATAATTATAATATATTCTTAATAACTACTCCCTCCATTTCAAATTATAAGGCATTCCAAGAATCTTAGAGAGTCAAAGCATCTTAAGTTTGACCAAAATTATAGAGAAAATTACAAAAATTTATAACATCAAATAGATATACTATGAAAATATAATTAATAAAGAATCTAATAATACTTAATTGGTGTTATAAATATTATTATCTTATCATATAAATTTGATCAAACTTGAGATCCTTTGATTCTCTAACATTCTTGGAATGCCTTATAATTTGGGACGGAGGGAGTATATGTGAATTTATGTTTAATTTGTAACGTGATGATTATTATTTCTAACATGCCTTATTTCTTCTATGGTTAATATTTAGCTTCATGTCTGAATGGATGAGATTTTACATATATTTTACACGTGCGGCTATCTGTCATGAGATTCTATATATACCCGTAGCAACGTACGAATACTTAACTAGTGTGAGAAAATTTTTGAACTCCAAACATGCAATTAAAACTTGGACGGAGGGAGTGCCAACTAAACACCCTCTAAATTAGCCCAGAAAGCCCAGGTCGTGGCCCGCGCAATAACGTAGCCCACGTCCGCGCACAGCCGCACACAGTGGTCGCCGGCTTTGCAGAGATCGGCCGCGGCATTGGCAACCGGTGAGGGGGATCCACGCAGCTCCAGCTACAGCCACCATCGCCGCCACAGCGGCGCATGCAGCAGCCGGCACGACGATGAGGGAGCGAGACGCGCTTCCGGCGCTGCCGCTCGCCCTCGGCCCGCCGCATCAAATCCCGCCGGCGCCCACCCGCGACCCGCGCGCCATCGCCTTCCTTCCTGACCTCGTGGGCCTCCCCTGGGTCGCCTACGCTGCCGGCTCCTTCCTCATCGTATCCCACCTCCCCTCCCCTTGCCGGGACGACAACAGCAACGGCAGCTGCTCCCCGTTCTTCCGCCAGGTCATCGACCTCCGCGCCCCCGTGTCCGCCGTCGCTTGGTGCGGCCGTGGGAGCGGAGAGGTCGCCGCCGCTGCAGACAATTCTGTATCCGTCTTCCAGCCGGCGCCCGCCTCTTCTCCAGGTCTGCTTCTCTGGCCAACTCCTCAAATTCTCCTCGTCAGCTCGTCAGTTAGCTTAGACGGCTGTTGTGGCACGGCTCAGTGTTTGGAGATTGGAATCTGCAGGTTCGTTTGGTTGGCTCCTGAGATGGTCTATCACCGAGACGTTCGCCATCACCGCTGTCTCCTGGACTGGCTGCGGCAATGGCATTGTGGCAGTTGGCTCAGGTGTTTCCATGTGGGCCAGATTGGAGTCCTCCTGGCAGCTCGCCTGGAGGTCTACGCCGCAGGTGCCGCAAGCCCTTGTCTCCACTACCTGCTCCGTGCAGGGTCCTGTCGCGACAGTGGCAGCTCTTGCTCCAGCTGAGGGCAGTGTGCCTGTTCTTGTGTTTCTGAATGATGCCAGGAGGGGGCTGGAGCAAGCTGAGCTTGTGCATCCTCAGCCTGTTTATATGATCCAGTGGAGACCCTGTTCGTTATATGCCCATGATCGGTCTGAGATCAGGAGAGAGATCCTCATGACTTGCTGCTTGGATGGGACTGTCCGGCTTTGGAGTGAGGATGAGGTGGCCAGGTCGAAGAAGCACCGTGGTTTGCAAATATCATTCAGTGTCATTGCAGTAATGGAGGTGAACAACACTCTGAATGGAATCCTTGGAGTTGATATTAGTGTGAGATGGTCCATGGAGTCCGGCAGTGTTGTGTCAAGAGACGAACAAGGTAGATTCAAGTTGTTTTCAGGCGATTTGAGGGAGAGCCAGGTTGGTAAATGTGAGTGGCTTGTAAGTGTTGGGCCCGGGCCTTGCGTTAGCTTTTGGGCTGTCCATTGTTTGGATGATGTATTTCCGCCGAGGTACCCACGGATTACTTTATGGAAACAGAGCAAACTTCAGGGCTGGGGGGAGTCCTATGTTAACTCAGGCCCTCCAAAATCTATAGAACAGTCAATTTTTGTTGAGGCTGTCATCTCAAGAAGGTTATGTTCTGGTCCACCTGTAACATGCTTTTTGCTTCATTTGCTGGTGGACGATTCATTCGTTTGGTCAGCCTTATCCACCAGACTGTCAGCTGATTCTGGGAACCATGCTTCAAGTGATCCTGCTAAAAGTATCTTGTGTTGTTTGACTAAAGCTGTCAAACAAGATGGACATAAGGGTAGCATCAGACAAGTGGCTGTCCATCCATATAGCTGCGAAATAGAGCTAGCTGTCTCCATGGATTCAAACAGAATGATATTTTTCTGGTCTCTGTCAACCTTTTCAACTCTCATACCGACATTGCATGCGCCTATGTATCCTTTATGGAAGCTGTTGTGCAAATTTGATTTGCGTAACATTTCTGAAGATGTCCAGTACTCATGTTTGTGTTGGGCGCCTTCTGTCACTCATGATAATAGATTTCTTGTCCTTGGAGGGGAAAGTGGAGCCGATTGTTTCATCGTCAGAATTCAGAGAGACGAGGTTCTTTCGTGCCAGAAAATTTTCACAATCCCCTTCCTTGCAGAAAGCAATGCAGAAGGGCCACCTGACAGCATTCATACAATACCATTAGCTTCTAAATGCAGCAGATGTTTTGTGAACAACAGTTTCCTAGTAGTATGTCTATGGAAGAAGACCTTCCAAGCTTTCTCATGGAAAGTAGTATTGCATTCAGAAAAACAATATGTCAATGGGAGATGTTTGTGTGGTTTTGCTCCTAGCTCACTTTCCACCACAAACCAAGGGGCACATGTGTGCTTCAACAATGAAATGTTTTCAGCAGTTGTTTATGAAGGTTCTTCAGTCTTTCCTTCTGGCCTGGAGGGAGAATATCCCACGTGCATTTCTGTAATGCTGCTGAATAATACTGTACTGCCTATACAACAACATGACCCTTACAGAACTGTTCCAGGCTATCATATTGCTACTGGTTGCTCTGATGGCACTGTAAAACTTTGGAAGATGTCTTGTGCAGATAACTCTTTGCAGACTGAGAAAGAAAGGCACATCTGGGAGCTAGTAGGCATGTTTGGTGCTCATCAAGGACCAATTGATATAGTTTTATTGTCAGGCTGTGGTAGAGTTATTACTGTTAGCAGAAATTTGGAGAAAAATAGCACCTCCATTCATATCTGGGAAGCAGTAAAAATCAGGGGGGATGGAAATTTTCTGCTAGAAGATAGACTAATGTTGCAAGACCATATTGTTGGTTTAGATGGGCTATCCTTAGGTGATGGACGATTTCTACTTGCAGTTTATCTAGCTAATGAGTTGCATATATATTCTCATAAGCATCCTTCCTTCCAGAATGTACTACACACTGAGAATTCAAAAGAAGAGCATCTTTGGAGCTGTATTGTATTATCCCATTCTCATCATAATATTGTTGGCTTTCATTGGGGGCCAAAGGCAGCTGTTGTGCTTGTTCATGAGAACCATCTTTCACTCTTCAGTTCATGGCTAGTAACTGGAGATGATGAGTACATGACCCAGATACATTCTTGTCATGTAGTTCATGAGATGTTGCCATGTACTAACAATTTTAACGAAGCTACTTTTGGTAAACTCAAGTTACCAGAAAATTACAACAGTGGAAATGTTGATAGCAATGATGTCCTGCTAACAGACCAACATAGTCACTTTTCTCATGGTTTATGGAGCTTGTTGCATATAGCTGATAGATTGAGTGGACCTCTGGCATCATATCACCCAAGAGCACTTGTCCAGTATCTTTATGCAGGTGTGTTTTTTTTTCTAGATTTACCTAAAATATTCTCTCTCTCTCTCTCTCAATTCTACATTTATCTCGAGCGTTGCTAAGTTGATACGAATGGACTTCTAGTTTTTAAAAACTTTGTCTAATGAAAAATAAGTAGCGTTTGGGGTATGCACATTAACATCTTTTAACTTGATTATAGACCTCTCTGTGAATGCTTAATTGCGCAATTGAAAATGATAATCTGGATTCTCATGGAAGAGTAATGTCCTATTATTATGATTTTATTAGGTTATATAGATACAACAAACTATTCCCTCCGTCCCAAAGTTTAAGTGTTTCTAGTTTTCTCCTAAGTCAAAGTATCCTAAGCTTGACCAAGTTTATAGAGAAGACTATTAACATCTACCCGATCAAGGAGTAAACTATGAAAATATATGCCGCAATGGATGTAATGATGCTCATTTGATATCGAAAATGTTATTGTTCTTTTCTAGAAGCTCGGTCAAACTTAAGGTAGTTTGACTTAGGACAAACCTAGAAATGTTTGTATTTTGGGATAGAGGGAGAAACTAGTAGTTCTTGTTGTGGTTTCAAGACTGCTATTGCTCATGATGAAATTTATTTATGGCTAGCAGAGCAAGATGTTAGATATTTTTTGTTATGGTGGGCAGCGGGTATCAACGGAGGAAGCGGAGTCATGGCTGAGGAGCGAGCCATGCTGCGATGTGCCAGAGTGCGGTCACCAGGAGTCTCCAGCGCGTAGACCTTCAGTTGATAGGATCCGATTGTTTAGGAGTTTGTTTGTTCCTTTGAGTTAGCAGAAAAGTCTGTTAGGATTTGGGTATAAGTATTGGAAACTAGATTAATGAAAAGGTTGCCTGTGTTAGTCGCTGGATTCTCACTCTTGGGAGTAGCAGAATCCTTACTCTCATCGAGAGAGGATGACACTAGGAGTTGGGGTAATTTTCTGGCTTATTTCTCACACAAACTCACACAATGCCATGCCAACCTGAGGGGTTGGGGTTACATACTTATAGGCTGCTAGCCAGCCAAGCATATGCCAAGATGCTACTAAGATGCTGTCCTAGATGCTAGTCAAGATGCTGTCCTAAGATGCCTGTCCTAAGATGCTAACTGCTGTTCTAAAAGCAGTCAAGGATGCTGTTTACAAGGACACAAGGACCATGTGTTGCAGTCCCACAAAGACCAGCCAACACACAGACTTACTTCTGTCATTCTCCCTCTAAGTCTTGTGTGGCGCCGTCTAGGGAACTCGGACCATCCTAATCCTGGCGCAAAGCTTCTGGAACTTCACTCGCCCAAGGGACTTGGTGAGAAGGTCTGCCAGCTGATCCTGGGTGTTGATGTAGCCAGCCTTGATGCTCCACTCGTCCAAGCAGCTTCGAATGAAGTGGTACTTGATGCGGATGTGCTTGCTGCGCTCATGGAAGACGGGGTTCTTTGCTAAGGCCAAGGCGGACTTGCTGTCCACCCTGAGCTCCACCGCTTCAGTGTCTCTGCCGAGGAGATCACCAAGCAGTCGAGCGAGCCAGAGCACCTGAGTCGAAGCGGTGGAAGCCGCTATGTACTCGGCCTCGCAGCTGGACAGGGCCACCACCTGCTGCTTGACCAACTGCCAGCTAACGAGGCACTTGCCGAGGAAGAAGAGGACCCCGCTTGTGCTTTTGCTAGTGTCGATGTCGCCCGTGTGGTCACTGTCGCTGTACCCGACGAAGTGTGTCGCGCCAGGACACCTCGGGTAGTAGAGACAGTGGTCGAGAGTCCCCGCAACGTAGCGGATGATCCTCTTCACCGCCTGCTGGTGCTCCGTCGTCGGTCGTTGCATGAACCGACTAACGTAGCCGACGGAGAATGCCAAGTCCGGCCGTGTGTGGGCGAGGTAGCGAAGGCTCCCCACAAGACGCCGGTACTGCGTAGCATCCACCTCCTCCGTCGTGCTGTCGCGGCTCAGCTTCAGCCTCTCCTCCATCGGAGTGAGGGCTGGGTTGCAATCGGTGAGCCCAGCTAGCTCAACGATGCGCTTGGCGTAGGCGGTCTGTCGAAGCGTGATCCCGGAGTCATCCTGGTGCACCTCGATCCCTAAGTAGAAAGAGAGAGGCCCCAGATCACTCATCTGGAAGGTGGCCTTCATCTTTTCCTTGAATGCCGCCACCTCCGCATCCTTTGGTGCCGGTGATCACCAAGTCATCGACATAGACACCCACCAGCAGGGCCTTTCCTCCACTGCCCCACCGGTAGATGGCCGCCTCGTGCGGGCTTTGCTCGAAGCCCATCCCCTTTAGCGTGGAATCCAGTTTGGCATTCCACGCCCTCGGTGCCTGTCGCAAGCCATAGAGGGCCTTGCGCAGGCGGAGCACTTTGCCCTCCTTGCCGGGAACCGCAAATCCCGGCGGCTGATGCATGTAGACCTCCTCCTTCAAGTCGCCGTTAAGGAACGCCGACTTGACATCCATGTGATGGACACGCCAGCCCTCCTGGGCAGCTAGCGCAAGGAGTCGCACGGACGCCATTCGTGCAACGGGCGCGAAGGCGTCGTCGAAGTCGATTCCTTCTTGCTGGACGAAGCCGCGCGCCACCAGACGCGCCTTGTGCTTGATCACCTCTTCGGTCTCGTCCTTCTTGAGCTTGAAGACCCACTTGAGAGAGATGGCGTGGTGGCCGGCTGGAAGATCGGCTAGCTCCCACGTCTTGTTCCGCTCGACGGCGTCCATCTCCATCTACATCGCGGCACGCCATGCCGCGTCCCTCTCCGCCTCGGCAAAGGAACGAGGCTCGCCATCGTCCTGTGCGAGGTGCAGCTCCGCCTCAAAGTCATGCTGCGCCAGTCCAGGGACCGGCTGCTCGCCGAGGAGGTTGTCCACGGTATGGTAACGCAGAGGCTCGCCGCCATGGTAGGCGTTAATGCGATCCTCGTCGTTAGACAGCGGAGTGGCGAACTCCACTATGCGCTGCTCGTCGTGGGCCGAAGCTGCCGGTGTCGAGCCTGAAGGGGTAGGGTCCGGTGTAGGAGAGCGAGGCGTGGCCGGCGGTACTGGTGGTGGACTCGTCGGAGCCTGTGGACTTGCCGGAGCAGGTGGTGGCGATGATGAAGGACTCGCCGGAGGTGGTGGCGAGGCCGGAGAAGGAGATGAGCAGGAGATGCTCAGGCTACAGGATAGTACGGCTCTGATACCACTTGTTAGTCGCTGGATTATTACTCTTGGGAGTAGCAGAATCCTTACTCATCAAGAGAGGATGACACTAGGAGTTGGGGCAATTTTCTGGTTTATTTCTCACACAAACTCACACAATGCCATGCCAACCTGAGGGGTTGGGGTTACATACTTATAGGCTGCTAGCCAGCCAAGCATATGCCAAGATGCTAATAAGATGCTGTCCTAGATGCTAGTTAAGATGTTGTCCTAAGATGCCTGTCCTAAGATGCTAACTGCTGTCCTAAAAATAGTCAAGGATGCTGTTTACAAGGACACAAGGACCATGTGTTGCAGTCCCACAAAGACCAGCCAACACACAGACTTATTTCTGTCAGCCTGGAGATTGATCTAATCTCTCCCGCCCCTTTGTGTTCTCCCGTGCCCAAGCCGACGCCGATTACGGCGTAGCATCCTCGCTGCCGGGCTCCTAAGCCTCGACCACCCATCTCCCACTCATACTTCCTACGCGGTAGTGCTAGCTCCAACTATTTTAGTGCTACTTTACCTTAGATTTTCAAGATGTTAGAGTTAATCTGCAGTTGAGTTTCGAGATACAAGTCTACTTTTGGCATGATCTGCTGTTATTCTCAAAGTTCGGCTAGGCGCTAGTCGGAATCTAGGCGCTGACCCATTGCCTAGCGCCTAGTCGGGAGTACTCGGTCCTAGGCGCTCCTAGGCGTTTTCCTAGGCGTTTTGGCAATATAGCCATAAATTATATATATATTATGTATATAATTATATATATGTATATAACTACTATATATGAGTCACAACAAGTATAAAAAGAGGGCCAGTAGACATACCTGATTCCTAGCTGGCGTACTCTTGCATGTTCCTAGCTCCTGCAACACATTTTGACAGCTAGTAGTTAGTAAATTAGTCAATAGACAGCTAGCTGTTCATCCAAAAAAATAGAAAACACTAAGTTGTGACTTATCTGGATGATTTCAGCAGCCTCCCATCCATGAGCACACCATATCAGCAGCTGGTAATTACAATACAAGTTGATAGGACAGTAATACAAGTGCACAACACAATTTATAAATAAAGGACAGCACAAGCACATAGTTCTTAGTTCAGGTCTCACAAATCACAAAAGAAGACACACAGACACAAAGTGACACAACTGCAGTTCAAGTTCATAAGACCAGGGCATCACAAAAGGCTTCACTACTAGATGGAGATGGTCCAGATCATATTTCTTCTTCACTGTAGTACACATCCTCATCTTCATACTCTTCTTCTTCAGACTCAAATTCTTCTCCTTCATAGAGCTCCCTCACTCTTGCACTTCTACGCTGCTCAAGCTGTTCATCTGCTCCTACTGCCTCTCCAATGACTGACCAAGGTATCCCTGTACCTTCCATCTCATCTTCCTCTTCCTCCCCATCCCTGAACTCAACTAATGCACAATCATCCCCACCCTCTTGGAGAAATCCTTGAGCTTCAGTTGTATCACTAGATAGGAGAACATCAGTGATTTTGTTTGACTTGATCTTCTCTCTCTTACTAAGCAGCTTGGAGTTGAATTGGATATACACCAGCTTGTTGAGGCGGGTTGTAGTAAGCCTATTCCTCTTCTTAGTGTGTATCTACAATTTAAAAAGAGCATTATCAGTTCTACAATTTAATTGTAATGCTGCTGAAACTGAAATGTTCATAACAGATAGGTACTAACCCCTTCAAACCCACTCCAATTTCTTTCACAACCAGAAGAGCTTGATGTCAAAGATAGGATCCTTGTAGCCATCTTCTGTAAAGCTGGTGTTTCATATCCATACAGTCTCCACCATGATGCTGAAATAAAAAAAACACCTCTATTAGTGCAGAAAACAACAAAGAACAAACAGCCTTACAGGAAGTCAGGAATAGGAACTACCTCTACCTAGGTTGTAATCAAAGTTTTCAAAAGTCCTTCAATTGCTTTGTCCACAAGCTCAAAGATGACCTCACTGGTATGTGAGCCATGTGACATCTCCTTAGAGCTGATGAAGGAGGTTCCATCAGCACAATTGGTGCACAGATTCATTATGCTTCTCCTCTTCCTATCTGACCAAGCATCAGTCATAATAGAGCAGCCATTTTTCATCTTCTCGGCTTCACGCTCCTGCAGCAAACCCTTGGTTCTTTCATATTCTTCTTCCAGCAACTTCCCTCGTAGTGCATCCTGAGTTGGAGGTACAAGTCCTGGACCAAACTGTCCAATTGCTTCGCACATTTGCTTGAACTCATCATTATCACATGCATTGAAAGCAATTCCTGCCAACACAACATTGAAAAAAGCATAATTAGTGTTCCGTACAGGAAATCAACATCTAATGAACTTTGAAATGTAAAAACAGCATACTATACTAGCAATTTACCATGTGTATAGGCCCATTTTGCAATGTACTTATGCACCTCATTGGTTCTTTCTTTCCAAAGTTCCTTGTTCAGCTGCTGTTGCTTCAAAGAATCAGACTTGGTAGCTTTAGGATCAATAGTACGTGTGTTAGAAGAGTCAAGGGCCTAGTGGGCCTTAGCCCGTTAGGGTTAATTAGTCGCTTGCTTAGGGGTCAAGTAAGCCTTGCTTGTAAGTCAAGAAATCCTCTCTATATAAGGAGAGGAGATGTATCAATCTAATCAAGCAAGAGATTAGAAGGAAAAACCTTCTCTCTTGCCGGCCGTGGGCGAAGCCCCGCGGCCGGCGTTCCCAGCGCCCCTCACAGCCCTAGCCGCCGGTCCTCCGCCTCTCGCCGACGTGAACAGTACCCGTGGCACTGTAGCGCGCGGGTACTGTAGCTCTGCCGCCGCTTCTCTCGACTCTCTCCTCCCAATCCCAACGACGTCCATAACAATCTAGTGTTAGAAGAGTCAAGGGCCTAGTGGGCCTTAGCCCGTTAGGGTTAATTAGTCGCTTGCTTAGGGGTCAAGTAAGCCTTGCTTGTAAGTCAAGAAATCCTCTCTATATAAGGAGAGGAGATGTATCAATCTAATCAAGCAAGAGATTAGAAGGAAAAACTTTCTCTCTTGCCGGCCGTGGGCGAAGCCCCGCGGCCGGCGTTCCCAGCGCCCCTCACAGCCCTAGCCGCCGGTCCTCCGCCTCTCGCCGACGTGAACAGTACCCGTGGCACTGTAGCGCGCGGGTACTGTAGCTCTGCCGCCGCTTCTCTCGACTCTCTCCTCCCAATCCCAACGACGTCCATAACAATCTGGTATCAGCATTGCCAGGCACGATGACGTCTGCTCCACCGAGTTCCTCCATCCCGGCGTCCACTTCGCCGCTGCTCGCGGCGTCGTCCGATCTGTTCGAGACCTCCACCGCCTCTGCTCAGCCCCTGACGCTGGAATCCTTGGGGGCCAAGGTGGATATGATCGCCAACGCGTTGACCTCCATGCAGCAGCCGTGGGCCGGCCTGCTCCGGGTGCCCGCGCCACCGGCGTTCTCTGCACCACCACCGCCGCCTCCGCCGCCGGTGCCCACGGCACCGATTCCAACTGGCGCTGGAGTCCCGCTCCATCTCATGCAATGGCCGGCCTCGCCATCACCCTTGCCGGCTTGGCTGCAGCCGTCCGTGCCGACGTCGGCTCCGATCTACTCGATGGCCACGTCGCCCTCCCCGACAGCCTACACGACGGCGGCGGCGACAACGGTGTCATGGTTGGCCATCATGGAGAGCCGTCAGGTGGCGTTTGCGCGCCAGGTGTCGGCGGCGGTGCGGCTACAGGCGGCGGCACGTGGCCTCCTGGCGCGCCGACGAGTGCGGCGGCTGTGCGATCTGCAGCTGATTCAGCCCCGTACCCCGTCGCAGTTCCTCCAAGCGGTGCTTCGCCGCGTGAAGGCAGACACCGCACAGCAGATCAAGCAGCGAAAGGACATCGCAGCACAGCCGATGCTTATTCACCAAGTGTCGGCTGTGGTGCGGCTGCAGGCTGCTGCGCGCGGTCTCCGAGCACGGAAGCGGCTGCAGGAGATGCGCCAGAAGATGCGGGAGGCGGTCCTGGCGGCGGTGCGGTTACAGGCTGCAGCACGCGGACTCCTGGCGCGTCGGCAGGCGCGGGAGATGCGTGGGTTGCAGCTGGTGCCTGTGCCCCGTGCTTCTTTGCTTCGCCACCAGGCTACGCTTCGCCACATGGAGGGCCCCGATCTCGTCCGCTGCGTCATGGAGATCGGGCGTGGCATCGCCACCTCGGGTGGCGAACTCGGTGTCTACAGCGCCGGCGTTTGGGGACGCGGGTGTGTGGCCACCCATAGGCGGGCCTTAATTAGCGCTGTCGTACTCCGGCACCGGCCGCCGCGAGGACGTCTCCGCTGGTCGCTATCGCGACTAATTCCTGGTGGCTATACCCGTGCACCCCTCTCGTTCCGGTGGGCTCCATGGGATCCAGGTGGTTACACACGTGCAGGTTCATCACACGGAGGGTGTCTTCAGGAGTCAAAAATAAAGAGTCGTAGTTTATTTCAGGTCAATAAAATAAGCCGAGATGTAAAAGGCTTGTTTTTAAGTGATATATTTGTGTCGTGTCGAGTCGAGTTAGGTTGCAGCTCGAGGACGAGCTGCATGTCCAGGTGGGGTGTAGTGTTAGAAGAGTCAAGGGCCTAGTGGGCCTTAGCCCGTTAGGGTTAATTAGTCGCTTGCTTAGGGGTCAAGTAAGCCTTGCTTGTAAGTCAAGAAATCCTCTCTATATAAGGAGAGGAGATGTATCAATCTAATCAAGCAAGAGATTAGAAGGAAAAACCTTCTCTCTTGCCGGCCGTGGGCGAAGCCCCGCGGCCGGCGTTCCCAGCGCCCCTCACAGCCCTAGTCGCCGGTCCTCCGCCTCTCGCCGACGTGAACAGTACCCGTGGCACTGTAGCGCGCGGGTACTGTAGCTCTGCCGCCGCTTCTCTCGACTCTCTCCTCCCAATCCCAACGACGTCCATAACAACGTGTCCATTTGTCAATGGGTCCTAATTTGTGGGGCTCTGAACTTCCAACACAGGTGACTTCATCTGAATCTGTTCCAACCCTAGAATTAGAAACATAAACTTCTTCTCTAATTTCTAGCTCACGAACAGTCTTCTCCTCCCTCTTCCTTTTTGCATCAGCCAGTGCCTTCTTGCACTTCTCTTTAGCCTCCATAGCTTGTGGTGTTCTTGCTGTGCATTTCTTCACATTCTTTCCTTCATGAGCCAAATGCTCCTTCAACCTATGAATCCCTCCTCTCATCTCCTTGTCACAGAGCTTGCACTTCACCTTGTCCTTGTTGCTAGCATCAACAAGACAACCATATTCCCATCCAACATCATCTGAGTTCCTTTTCAGGAGATTAGTTGCCTCACTTCCTGTTGCATCTGGTGCAGGAACACCTTGTTCTGTCGACATCCTTGATCCTTCAATAAACAAACACATGCAGATTCAGTCATACAGCAGATTCAGTCATACAACATTCAGTAAACAATGAACAAACACATGCAGATTCAGTCATATTCTGTATTCAATATGATGACAACAACAGATTCAGTCATATTCAGTATTCAGTATAAACAATGAACAAACACAGCAGCAGTAGTTTCATATTCAGTATCTCATTCAGTAAACAATGAACAACATGCAGATTCAGTATACTCATTCAGTATTCAGTATGTCATTTAGCAGCAGATTCAGTATACTCATTCAGGCATGGGAGGGAAGGGAGCTCACCTTGGGGAGGGGTGGCCGGCGGGGAGGGGTTCCAGTCGTGGACGAGTTGGACGGCGGCGGCGAGTCGACGACGAGCAGGACCGGCGGCGCGCAAGTCGGGGACGAGCAGGGGAAGACCATAGGAGGAGCAGGGGAGGACCAGAGGAGGAGCAGGGGAGGACCAGAGGAGGAGCAGGACCGGCGGGAGGAGGACCGGCGAGGAGGACCGGCTGGGACGACTCTTGCGGACGAGCGAATCCAACTGCGCTCCCTTCTAATCCTCCCGCGGGGACGAATCGTGGCCGCGCGCGCCTGGCCGCGCGGGAAATCACCCCGCGCTCCGATTTCGCGCGCCAAAATTGGCCGCCCGCGCGCGCGCCCACATCTCGCTCGCCTACGCGCCGCGTCCGCGCCCGCCTAGTTCGCCTACGCGCCGCCTAGTGGCGCCTCCGCGCCGCCTAGCGCCGCGATGCGCGCCTATGCCCATAGTCGCGGCGACGGGCTTCGCCCAGCGACTAGTCGCGCCTAGTCGTCGCGTACTCGGCGCCTAGCCGAACTTTGGTTATTCTATGAGAAATCTAGACAAAGTTCTATGTGGCTCTTAAAAATCTTGTCATTTAGTGTATTCCAAAAGAGAACAATAAACTGCTGTGCCGAACTAAACCTGATTGTTTTAGTTCTAAAAGCTTTCCCCAGCCTGTTTGCAAGACATTAACCTTGATGGAACTGCTGTTTCCTGGAATGTCCCGGTAAGTAAGTTTGACCAGTCATAAATTGGAATAGCCAGGTTTGGATGGTTAATGTGTTCCTTTGAACCTTCTGATCTACAAATATACTAGCTTTTATAGCATCACCATTAAATGGTGCTGTCAACCACACCTTACAAGAAGAGATAGAACATCTAGTGGGGATTAGCTTTATTAGAGTATATAGATACCCTAATCTTTGATACCATTCGACAAGATATATCCTTGAGGCCTTGCATAGTTTATTTAAAAATCACTTAGCATCCTACACAATTTTGTGCAAATCAAGTAACATAGTTGAGTCATTGATTCTTTTGTTGCTTGTGCATAGGTGAATGGAAACGTGTCGATGCTGCTCTGCACCATCTTGTTCAATCCATGAAAGTGAGTGAAACTTCGAAGGCCATGTCAAAGTGCAGTACATGCCATAAATCAAGCCATAGTATTCCAGATCTTCCTCTGTCTGAATACTTTGCAGCAACAGTGTCGAACAACATTTCTACCAAGGGGTTTATGTGGGGTGAAGATAAAAGTAACACAACTTTCAATCTGTTGTCACCTTCAACTTCATTTCTTTATGAGGATGGCAATTTAGGTTTCAATACTACAACTAGCGCATCTAAGAAACCAGAGATTGTTGATCTCCTTGATAAGAGTTTCAGCATATATGGTATAAGTGACTCAGAGAAAAATCAGATACTTGCAATTTCTGATCTTATGGCTGGAATCACTGATCAGAGCCATTCCTCTCCCTACAAAAACCTTGATGAAGCAGGAAGAAGGCAAGGGAACTTTGAAATATTTACTTATGAAAATTCATTGGTATTGCATTACTTGAATCTAGAGACTAGTTAGGAGGTGAGCCTAGCTCAACTGGTTGGGTGGGAGGTGTGGTCATGCACCCAACCACCTAGGTTCAAGTCCCTCTTGGCTTGAATTTGGGTGCCTATTTTCTCTATTTCCTCTTCTAATGAAAAAACGCCTAGCTCCTCCTAGGTTGGATCTCGTTTTTTTTTTGAATCTAGAGACTAGTTAAGTGTTTGAATGGGATTTATACTATCATATGTGGTTAAAGTTACACTAATTGATAATTTTATCTCTCTCAAGGTTCTGGGTTGCTGTGCAGTTCCAACAACTCCATGCTCTTAGAAGATTTGGAGATTCATCAGGGTGCTGTGTTGATTCTGCTTCCATAGCGTGGGCCTTCCAATCTGATTGTCAGGATGATCTACTTAATTCTGTGCTTCCTGCAGAGCCAACCTGGCCAGAGATGCAAAAGCTTGGTATAGGATTATGGTATACAAATGTGCCCCAACTAAGGACAAGGGTATGTGAATCTAAGCGATCCAATGCTTCAGAACTAATGTAACTTCTATAATTTTTTTCCTAAAGAGAAAATGGATTTCATCATTTAAAGGAGTGGTAAACTAGAGCATGTCTTAGTGAACTGTCAAAGCCCTCATGATGCACATTTTTGTATCAAATTCATACGGATCATGTTCTCAACCACTGAAAAGGCCGTTTATGTTTTTTTGCAATGCATCCTGCAGGTGCTAATAAGATAAAACTAACACGTTGATCACTAATATCCTATATCAAGTGAGTGTTTAGATGAAGTGGATTTCGTTGCCCCTTAAAAATATTGATCCTAAAGATTCATGTCTATTTCCCATACCAAAACAGGCACTAATGTTCTTTCTGCTTGCCTTGGTTAGAGTTAAATGCTCTGTTGCTTTTCCCCCAAAGAAGTCATTAAATTTGACTTGTCTATGATAGGATTGCAGACTTTCTCAACTTCTGTGATAGTGTTTTATTATTGTTGTAATGCAGTTTCCAAATTTTAGGAATTAAGCATTAATGACTCTCCATTGATCTTTTGTGCCCTATCTCTAAACACCATAATGAAGGATTTTTATACTTGCAGTTCTGGATAATCACCTGTGCTGATTAGGTATTTATGAAATTGTAGATGGAGAAGTTGGCAAGGTTGCAATATCTTAAAAGCAAGGACCCCAAGGATTGTGCTTTGCTCTACATAGCATTGAACAGAATAAAAGTGTTGGTTGGTATTTTCAAGATTAGTAGAGATGAAAAGGATAAACGTCTATATGAGTTTCTGTCCAGAAACTTCCAGGTATTTCAGTCTGTTGTAAGTTCTTTATTTGATTCAACAACAACAACAACAAAGCCTGTCAGTCCCAAACAAGTTGGGGTAGGCTAGAGTTGAAACCCACCAAGAGCTCCTAGTCACAGTTCAGGCACTTCAATAGCTTCTTTCCATGCACTCCTATTCAAACATAGATCTCTAGGTATATCCCAAGCTTCCAAATCTCTTTTATTGCCTCCCCCCATGTCAATTTCGGTCTACCTCTACCTCTCCTCATATTATTAGCTTGGCTTAGGACTCCACAATGCACTAGTGCCTTTGGAGGTCTCCTTTGGACATGGCCAAACCACCTCAACCGGTGTTGGACAAGTTTTTCTTCAATTGGTGCTACCCCTAGGCGGTCACGTATATCATCGTTCCTAACTCGGTCCATTCTTGTGTGACCACAAATCCATCGC
Organism: Saccharum spontaneum; assembly: GCA_022457205.1. Lineage (NCBI taxonomy): Eukaryota > Viridiplantae > Streptophyta > Magnoliopsida > Poales > Poaceae > Saccharum > Saccharum spontaneum. The sequence goes on from JAKOGQ010000071.1 coordinate 33,450, forward strand.
AACATACGCATTTCTGCAACACTCAGCTATTGAATATGTCGAATCTTTGTGGGCCAACATTTTGCTCCATACAACATAGCCGGTCTAATCGCCGTTCTATAAAACTTGCCTTTTAGTTTTTGTGGTACCCTCTTGTCACAAAGAATGCCAAAAGCTTGTCGCCACTTGATCCACCCTGCTTTGATTCTATGGCTAACATCCGCATCAATATCTCCATCCCTGTAGCATCGATCCTAGATAACGAAAGGTATCCTTCTTAGGCACTACTTGATCTTCCAAACTCACATCTCCCCCCTCCTGTGCAGCTCCGCCAAAGTCACATCTCATGTATTCGGTTTTAGTTCTGCTTGTTTCATCTCCATACTAGTGGTTAAGTTTTTTACATTGGCTCGCCAAGCCTAACACAACCCTCCTCCTTTATCAGGGCTTGGGACCTGCTATGCTAGAACACCATAGGCACCCCAACATAGGCGGAGTTATGTGGTTGTTTCTATTTGACATGTGTGGCTTTATCCTATAATTATCTTGCAATGTTCATATTTTAGATTCTTCAGGAAATAAGTAATGCTAGTTCTGGCACCTCATATGAGCCAGGGGACAGTTCATAGATTATCATTATGCTAGCAATCCTGGACTTTTTTGAGCCAGATGCAGATAATGTGTCAAAGGAATTTCAGGTTATTTTTTAATAATATTGTTTTTGAAATATTCGTTTTTTTAAAAATGTACTGGTTTCCATTTTTGTTCAAACATATCATCATATAATCAATTTGCGAAAGGGTCTGTTGCTTAGGGCACACAACAACCTTAGTAGCACCCCTGGTCCTAGGTTCCACTTCTCGTGGGAGTGAATTTAAACAAGTCTGGATTAAAAAACACCCCTCGTCGGCTGTGTTCCTGAGTTGTATTTGTAACCATTTGAGTTGCTTCCAGTGTGATACACATGGCCGTAGGCATGTGTCTTAAATGTTTGTTGGCACGTCTAGGGCAGCCACCCTTTGGGGTGTTTCTCGGTCTGCACAAGAGAAGCTTCTTCTTAGTGCAATGCCGTTGGACCAGTCTTCCCCCCGCAGGTTGATTTTTTCTAGAGCCTTCTTGCCAAATGATTTGATGATTGCACATTTTCACCCTCCTTTGGCAGGTTCCTTTTGTGATAAGGTCATTCTATTGCCCACACAAATTGATGAGGGGTACATATATTTGTGAATGAATATCTAAAGTTTTGTACTGGTTAAAAACACTAACTTCATATATACGAAAACAACGCTCTGTGTTGTAAACTATATTATTACATCACACTTATTGGGATGAATCTATTCAGGAAGAACGGCACAAGGCTGCTGCTCTAAAAAATGCTTATGTACTAATGGGAAGGCATCAATGGGAGCTTGCTATAGCTTTTTTTCTCCTTGGTGATGATACTTCATCAGCAGTGAATGTTTGTGCAAAGAACCTTCAAGATGAACAGCTCGCCATTGTAATTTGTCGGCTTGTTGAAGGATCTGGAGGGCCTCTGGAGCGTAATCTCATTTCTAATGTGCTACTTCCAGATGCAGTTGAGAGAGGAGACAACTGGCTGTCAAGCCTGTTTGAGGTGTGTCATATACATTGTGGCTTTTGTCTAATTGCCTTTCCATTTTGCTATGTTGAGAATCAATATAAATTATTGTGGTTCCAGAGTTACGATCCTTCAACTTAACTTTATCTCATCTGAATCCTCAGTGGATGTTAGGGAATTATTGCCAGTCTGTCAATAGACTATTTGGTTGCCATCCAAAGTTGCTGATTGATCGAAATGTGCTTGCAGACCCAGAAGTGGGTCATTACTGTGCAATTCTCTCGACAAAAAGTAGTTTCAGAAACTCTGTTGGTGAAGCTGTATCTGCAAAGTTATCTAAGTTTTCATTTGCGGTGGCTGCATGTGCCTTGAATAAGTGTGGACTACCTGTAAGTTACCCTGTGCTGGCTGACTTCTTTTCGCTTGTCCACCCTGTGTATCAGCATATTTTGTATCTATTATTTTGCATGATTCTAATTGTTGAACTTTTTTCCCACTCATTAGCTGGAAGCACTTGAATGCCTATCTACTAACTCAAGCATAGATGTCAAGGATAGCATCATCTCACCTGGTGATGGAGACCACAGGATTTTTGATGGAATACTGAGCCCCTTCTCTGCTTCTAAGAATTGGCTATCTTCATCTGTCATTAGTGGTGTTGAGTCTAACCTTAAAGTAACTATGGCTTCAAAGTATCTATCTAGCCTTCTGAGAAAGCACTCACTCTGTTCACAATGCAACGCATCATTATCTGAAGAAAAAGTCCTTAATGAGTACAACAATCATCAAATCGAAAAACTTATGCATGATATTACAACAGTAATCTCAATATTTGATAAAAGGTTCTCCCTCAAATTGGCTGATATAGCTGAGAAGGTAATGCTGGTAGATAACAGCTTCTTTTATTTTGATAATTTCTGGTCAACTTTGAATGGTAGTTCATCCAAAAAATTTCCCTTTTTTGTTGCAGATACTAATCTTTTGTAGCCATGATGGTTTATTGTTTCTAGCGTATGTTTTGTTATGGGGTACTAGGTCACCAGATGTTGCAACTGATAATCGTATTCTTGAATGTCACTCTGTCTGCCCAATCGATTATCTGTTATTGTTTTCATTCAAAGAGAGCTGCAAGTTTCTTAGTCGATATGTTGTCTTCTCCTCCATGTGTTCTGTTCTGAATATGCAGCACACCAATTCTACTGCATGCGCACCTAAAGAGAGTCATAAGTACATTATAACAGGTTTGTCAAATTACCTGAACGTCAGCAGGTTACTTCTTAGACATGACAACAGTGGAAATTATATTCTGGATGACAGGTCAGCTGTGCTGGCAGTTATGGATCTGTTTGAGTACATTATAGAGTTTTCCTTTTCTTGGTTGTATTGTGACATAAAAGCATTACTTATCATGATAAATCCAGTTCTAGCTGCTTCTGTTAATGGTGAGCCCTTTCAAGTACTACTAGATCAACTGATGCATGCTATACGCCACAAAAATCATGATATATCATTGAATACAGAAGGAGGAATGCCCCGTGCTGCATTGAGTAAGACACAGATAAAAAATAGTGTGAATTCAAATCTTTTAGCAGATGAGAAGTGGCATTTGGTAGGCGCTTCTGTGTGGATTCGGTTGATATCTGTGATTGAACATCATCTAAGGGAATTCTTTGAAAAAGAGGGACTTGAACATGAAGCTGGTGTTAGTGGTTCGGAATTCAGGGGTCTTATCACTTCTGTTGCTGCAAAGTTTGTTATGGATTCCATTCATTTTGTGTCATCTTCGTTAGTAAAACTGCATGCATCGTTCTTGAGGAAGAAGTTACCGATGAATTCAAGTTCGAGTTTGCTCTTCTGGTTAGAGTCCAAGTTGTCTCAGCAACACCCAGTCAGTGATAGCTATGATCACCTCTCGAGAATTTCGCAGCTTTCAAACAGTGAGAATATGGAGGCGTTGTTTAATATTTTGTGGGAAATATCTGTTAATCCTGTGGATGTTTGTAATGCCTTTGTGAATGAAGGAGTTAATTGTTTTTCCTTAAGCAGCATAAATATCACTAGATCTTGGAAGGACATAACATGTCCTGTGGTTGAGTGTGATAAAGTTATTACTCAAAGAAGTGGAGAAGAACATGAACACAGACTTGACTCCAAGAACAATGGGAAGGGACCGGGATTCACTGACAAAGCCTCTTCTAACGGTGAAGTGTTTTCTGAAACTAAAAGGAGAGAGTTGATCATACAAAAAGAGTTTCAGAGCCCAAGGGAAATTCTAAGGAGAAGCGGGGAGCTTCTTGAGGTATTTAATATAAGCCTATTGAGCCTTTAAAGATCATTTACTGTTTAGGGTACACATTGCTTCCCTTCTAGTACTGCATTTTAACCTTTGCAGTGGCGCAGGCGATATGTCTTAACTCTGTCAATGAAAAACAAGCTGCTATTGCTACTAATCGAAAGGTATATTTTTAATCACTTCAGTATGTCATAAGTCATCCTGATTTTTTATATCATCACATCTTGAATGAGAAATTTATACCTGCATTTGATGAAATATATTCTTTTATTTTTGTAATATATTAAACTTTGTTGTATTAATGCTCTTCAGTTTTGCTGGCCAAACCTCATTTCAAGAGCTGTCTTTGTACAGTGTGTGCTGTTTGTCTAGCAAGTCATTGTGTCATATGGTTATGCTGCTGCATTGTTAGTATTGTATACCGACTAAGGGAAGCCTCTTTTCAGGGCCTTGTTTTCTTCAATTGGAGTGACAAGCAACATGACAAGAATTTGTCAGAGTATGTCTGGTCAGGATCTGATTGGCCATTAGATGGCTGGGCTGGCTGTCAGTCTACACCTACTCCAACTTCTATCTCGTCTGGTGTTGGTCTTGGTCGGAAAAAAGGGTCACAACTTGGTTCAGGTGGAGCGACAATAGGTTTGGGTTCGTTAGCAAAACCCGGAAGAGACCTAACTGGTGGTGGAGCATTTGGAATTCCAGGCTATGCTGGTATTGGGGCCTCTGGGTTTGGGTGGGGTGAACCTGAAGACTTTGAGGATTTCATTGATCCTCCAGCAACAATTGAGAACATCCATTCAAGAGCATTATCCCGCCATCCCTCATTACCATTGTTTCTTGTTGGTTCAAGCAATACACATGTGTATCTGTGGGAGGTATACATTTTCTACCTACAACTCTGTTTGGATCACAGTGGCTTTTCTAAAGCACTTTTTCCTCCTAGATTTGGAAGCAGTTTTTAAGCATATTTTTAGTAGCCATAACATCAAACTTTACTGGAACCAGTAAAGATTCCCATAGCACGCTATATTTCATGAATGATTTCTACTATGGGACTGAGTTCATTTATTAGTGTTAAACTATTTATTAGTGTTAATCTATTTATAAGCTATATATACCCTATGTTTAAATATCCATTAATACCTTTGATTCTTACAACTTTTCAGTTTGGTAAAGATAGTGCTATGGCTACATATGGTGTTCTACCTGCTGCTAATATTCCACCGCCTTATGCACTGGCCTCCATATCAGCTGTTCAATTTGATTATTATGGACAGCGGTTTGCCACTGCTGCATTAGATGGTACTGTTTGCACATGGCAAGTTGAAGTGGGTGGAAGAAGCAATGTCCATCCTACAGAGTCATCTATATGCTTTGACAGCCATGCCTCGTATGTGTACCAAACTCCATCCATGCAATGCAACAGCCAATAGCTGCTGCTTGGTACAGATCTCATTGTCTTACAGATAAGTTCTTATTGGTTACAGGGATGTTGCGTATGTGTCTGCAAGTGGATCAGTTGTTGCTTCTGCTGGATATAGTTCAAATGGTGCAAATGTTGTTATATGGGACACACTGTCTCCACCAGCCACATCTCAAACTTCTATCATGTGCCATGAAGGTAAGTTGTGAGCATGAGCAATGCTTTATTGTTTACTGTTTGACTATTGGGAATAAATAATCATTATTCTTGAATAAGCAATGTAATACGATTAGTACGGGATAAATCACTAAATGTATATGACTATAGCAGACACACCTTGGGACCTTGTTGCATATTAGGATATAGTAGGAAAATGATTATGATAGATTGTTTGCTGACTCTGGTGTTACCTTGTTATATATATCACAAAAAGTCTTTACATGGGCAAAAAGAAGTTTCACAATCCAGTTACCACTCTAGAAGGATCAGCTTGATGAGGTGTTGAGAGCATTTAAGTCAAATCCATTTGTTTTGAGCATTTTCCATGGTTCATTGCTATGTGCGGATATGAAACAAGAGAATTGCAGTGCATTCCCACCTTGTGCCTCATTTTTCACAATCCAGTTACCACTCTAGAAGGATCAGCTTGATGAGGTGTTGAGAGCATTTAAGTCAAATCCATTTGTTTTGAGCATTTTCCATGGTTCATTGCTATGTGCGAATATGAAACAAGAGAATTGCAGTGCATTCCCACCTTGTGCCTCATTTTCTGAACTCTTCTGCAGTAGAACCCAAGTTGCTCTTCCATTCCATAATGTGACAGCACCTTGATGCAGTATCCAAGGTTGTCGCAGGCTTGCAGCTTGGGGTCATGACGTCTGCACAAGTGTAAATATTAGCGCCATAAATGTGATTTTGAAAATTTTCCGAGTCCGCAACTGTATATTTTAGTTGTCCATAACTGAATACTTGTGTTGGTATGAATGCAAAGTGATCCACATCTATGTTTCTGAAAGAAACAGAATAAATTGGTTTTCTTTTCATACATAAATACATAATGTGAGCAAAGTCATTTCTTGTCGTTGAGTTTTATTGTATATGTTGCCTGCAGGCAAATCTCCTGTTACCAAAATACATCTTGTTCTTTCTTCTTTCTCTCAAATAATACATTGAAAGATTAAATGAACCCAAGCACGGACTGAACATTGTTGGAATATGCCATTCTCTATTGCATAGGGCTAACCCTAGAAGGGTAGCTATATAGGTTCCATACATGGGCCACATGGGCCTTAGCCTCATGGGCCTAACATATACTCCAACACCCCCCCGCAGTCTGAACTACCGGCCAGCGGAGTTCGAGGCTGAACAAGAAAGAACACACACAACCCCCCACAGACGCAACTAGCCACCGGTGATGTTGAGGCTGGAGCGAAACTCGGCGAAGGTCGAGGACGGGAGGCCCTTGGTGAAGATGTCCGCGAACTGGGAGGTCGTCGGAACATGAAGGACCCGCACCTCGCCCATGGCCACCCGATCACGGACAAAGTGTAGGTCGATCTCCACATGCTTCGTCCGCTGGTGCTGGATGGGGTTGGTGGAGAGGTAGACCGCACTGACATTGTCGCAGTAGATCAGTGTGCTCCGGGAGGGTGGAGTGTGCAACTCAGCAAGCAGCTGCCGGAGCCAGGCGGCCTCCGCCACACCGTTAGCAACGGCGCGGTACTCCGCCTCGGCGCTGGACCGGGAGACCACCGGCTGGCGCTTGGACGACCAAGACACCAGGTTGCCGCCTAGGAAGACGGCGTAGCCGGAGGTGGAGCGGCGAGTATCCGGGCACCCGGCCCGGTCAGCGTCGGTGTAGACGACGAGGTCGGTGGAGGAGGCCTAGTGTAGGAGGAGGCCGTAGTCGAGTGTGCCCCGGAGGTAGCGGAGGAGACGCTTGAGAGCCATGAGGTGAGGCTCCCGGGGATCATGCATGTGGAGGCAGACCTGCTGAACTGCATAGGTGATGTCTGGCCGGGTGAAGGTGAGGTACTGAAGGGCCCCGGCAAGACTCCTGTACGCAGTGGGTCGGCCACCGGTGGTCCCTCAGCCTCAGACAGCTTGCCCTGAGTGTCGACCGGAGTGGAGCAGGGCTTGCAGTCAGACATCCCAGCCCGCTCTAGGATATCCCGAGTGTACTGCCTCTGGTGAAGAAGGAGCCCAGTAGGACGGTGCTCAACAGTGACACCGAGGAAGTGGTGGAGCTCACCCAGGTCCTTCATCGCAAACTCCTGCTGGAGAGCTGCAATGATCCGGCGGAGAAGTGGCTCGCTGGAAGCGGTGAGAACAATGTCATCAACATAGAGCAACAAGTATGCAGTGTCGGCCCCATGGTGGTAGACGAACAGGGACGTATCAGACTTGGCCTCCACGAACCCCAGGGTCAGCAAGAAAGCAGCAAACCGGTGGTTCCACGCCCGAGGTGCCTGCTTGAGGCCATAGAGGGACCTGTTGAGCCGGCAGACCATGTCAGGACGGGTGGTGTCGACGAACCCCGCCGGCTGACTGCAGTACACCGTCTTGGTAAGAAGGCCGTGGAGGAAGGCGTTCTTGACGTCCAGCTGGTGGACGGGCCAAGACCGAGCAAGCGCCAGCGATAGCACGGTGCGGACGGTGGCCGGCTTGACCACCGGGCTGAAAGTCTCATCGTAGTCGACGCCAGGGCGCTGAGTGAAACCCCGGAGGACCCATCGAGCCTTGTAGCGCTCGAGAGAGCCGTCCGCTCGGCGCTTGTGAGTCCAAATCCACTTGCCGGTGACGACATTGGCGCCCGGCGGCCGGGGCACCAACTCCCACGTCTGGTTAGCGAGTAGCGCGGCGTACTCCTCTTCCATCGCGCGGCGCCAGTGAGGGTCCAACAGGGCGTCACGGACGGAGGAGGGTACCGGAGAGACCACCGCGTCGTCGGTCGAAGCCTCGAGGGCACGAGGCGGCAGGGTGCCAGCCGCGTGTCGTGTCACCATCGGGTGAACATGCCGCGGGTGTCGGTGAAGCAGCGGCGGGTGGTAGACCGGCGGGGCACCATGGGCCGGCGGAGACAGTGGCGGTGGTGTCGGAGTCCCCGGTGGAGAAGGGACCACGAGCGGCGGTGGCCGCGGCCTGCGCTGGTATACCCGTACCGGCGCGGCGAACCTCGACGGAGGCGCCGGGGCAGGTGCCGAGACAGGATCCGACGTCGGCAACCGGCACGACCCCCCCGGGGCAGAAGCGGGGGACGAAGGCCCCGGGTCTGCACCAACTGGAGAAGACGGGGCCGCGCCGGAGGACGAGATGCCCGGACTCGCAGGGGAGCCGGGGCCGGTGGCCGGCTCAGAGTGCGGCGAAGTGGTACCTGCAGGAGACCACGAAAAAGGTGGCTGGACCACCGGGTCAGCGGGAAACAGAGAGGGTGGGTCAGTGACCGGAGGTGGAGTGGTGCTGGAAAAGGGAAAGACGGACTCATCGAACACCACATGGCGCGAGATGAGAACACGTCGAGAGGTAAGGTCAAAGCATCGGTACCCCTTGTGATCTGGGGAGTACCCGAGGAAGACACAGAGCGTGGAGCGAGGGTCCAGCTTGTGAGAAGAAGTGGCAGCAGTGTTGGGGTAACAAGCACACCCAAACACGCGGAGGTGATCGTACCGAGGCGGGGTACCGAAAAGGGTGTGGTGAGGTGTGGGAGCGGGACAGGCAGCGGAAGGAAGGCGGTTAAGAAGGTAGGTAGAGGTGTGCAGGCCCTCAGCCCAGAAGCGAGCAGGAAGAGAGGCCTGAAACAGAAGAGTGCGCACGGTGTCGTTGGTGGTGCGAATCATCCGCTCTGCCTTGCCATTCTGCGAAGAGGTGTATGGGCAAGACATGCACAACTGAACATCGTGAGAGAGGAAGAAAGCTCGGGAGGTAGAGTTATCAAACTCGCGACCATTGTCACACTGGACGGCCTTGATGGTGAGACCGAACTGAGTGGACACCCAAGTAAAGAAGTGAAGGAGCGTGGTAAACGTATCAGACTTCGCACGTAGAGGAAAAGTCCATGAATAATGCGAAAAATCATCAACAACCACAAGATAGTACTTATAACCAGAAATACTAATAACAGGAGATGTCCATAGGTCGCAATGTACAAGATCAAAAATGCGGGCCGCATGAGAAGAACTAGAAAAAGGAAGACGAACATGTCGGCCCAATTGGCACGCATGACACAGTTGCTCATCATGAGCTCGAGTACATGGAAGACCAGAGCTACGACTGAGCTGTATCAGGGCATCACGTCCAGGATGGCCGAGACGCCGGTGCCAGGTAGTAGAGGAAGTAGAGGCGACGAAGGCTGCTGACAAAACGGGCGGTGAAGAAGACAAAGGACCCGTCGGAAAGCGAAGAGTGTAAAGGGACCCGGTGCTGTCACATCGGAGCAGAGGACGCCGGGAAGCCAAATCCTTTACAGTAAGACCAGAAGAGTCAAATTCCACAGAACAAGAATTGTCAGCTGTAAAACGTCGAATAGAAAGAAGATTATGAACCATAGAAGGAGCAACGAGAACATCAGGAAGACGAAAGGAGCCATGAGCACCGGCGGTACTCACAGACGAGACAGGAATACAAGAACCATTAGCGACCATAATGGACGAAGGAAGAGAGGAAGAGGGAGAGTGAACCGATGAAAGTATACCGGGGTCAGGAGTAGTATGGTAGGTGGCCCCCGAATCAGCGATCCACTCAGGTCCGACCGGAGGTGTCAGGCCCATGGTGCTGAACGAGCGAGCCAGGGCCGCCTGATCCCAGCCGGCGAGCCCCGGTGGAGTCCCTGAGGGTGGAACCCACGGCGTAGCCGGGAAGGAGCCAAGTGAAGGACCGGCAGGAGGAGCTCCGGTGAGCATGGCCATCGGTAGGCGAGTATCGGCGCCGGGGGCATGGTAGGGCCACATGGAGATGCGACCGGACCACGGGTTCTGGAACGAAGGCCATGGTGCCCCCCCCCCCGTGTGTCCCAGTCGGTGCCGGAGCCTGGGGTTGACCACCCCGGCCACCCCCGCGCCCCCCCCCACGGCGACGACGAGAGCCACGACCCCCCCCACCTCCGCTCGGCCCGGAGGGAGGAGGGCCCAGGAGAGACGACGATGGCGGAGCCGACGACCGCGGTGGAGCAGGAGGGCGCGACGAAGTAGCAGCCAGGGCCGTTGAGGAGTACGAGAAAGTGGTAGAGCCCGGCTGGAGGCCCTGCGTGAGCTCCTCCATGACGAGATCGTCACGGACCTCCAGGAAGGTGGGGAAAGGCCTCTGGCGGGTGATCCACGTCCTGAGGTGGGCGTAGCGGTCGCTGAGCCCCCGGAGGACGTTGAGGACCAAGATGCGATCCTCGACGGGCCACCCGAGATCCCCCAGGGAGTCAGCCATGCCCTTCATCCGATGGCAGAACTCGTCGACGGAGAGGTCACCCTGGACGAAGGTACGGAAGCTCGCGTCGAGACGCAGTGCCCGGGCCTCAGCGTTGCCCAGGAACTGGCCCTCGAGGGCAAGCCAAGCCCGGCGCGCATCCGGAGAGGTGCGGACGAGGTCGTGGAGGTCCAGAGAGATCGTCCCCAAGATCCAGGAGAGAACGATGCTGTCGAGACGAAGCCACGACGGCGTCTGGACGGCGACCAAGGTGTCGACGAGGACGTGGTCGTCGAGGGCGTAGCGGCGAAGAGTGAGGAGGACCAGGTCCCACCAGCGGGCGTACGAGGGCGACTCCGGCTTGAGGACGACCGGAACAAGCAGGCGAATGTTCTGGACCCCCCCCCCCGCCTGGTAGTGCAGCTGAGCCACGAGCGGGTCGGCCGGGTCATGCTAGAGGACGGCGGTGTGAGACATGCGGCGACCCGCCGAGGCAGAGGAGTGGGCCCCAACGTCCTGGCCCACGGGGGAGGTGAGTAGCCGCTCCGCCTCGGCGATCTGGCGAGCCAGGGCATCGGCCGCTTCGCGCTCGTGCTCCCACACGAGGGCGGCCGCCCGCACCCGGGCCTGCCCCTCCGCGGCAGAGGCACGTGCGGCGGCGAGGGCAGCGGCGAGGGACGAGGCGTCACGGCCGGCGTAGATCTGGGAAAGAAGTGGTGGCGGGGCCGGGAAGGCCTGGGCACCGGCAGGAGAGTGGTTGCCGGCGTCCAGCCCGGCGCCGGGAAGGTGGATCCGCGGCTGCTGGAGAGTAGGCGGGTCGCCATCAGTAGCCGGGAGGTGGGGCTGAGGGTCACCATCGGCCTGGAGACCCCCATCAGCGGCTCCCGGGTCCTCAACCGCCGCCAAAGTGAGGACCTAGGCAGGGGCGGGTGCTCCAGGGGCGGCAGTAGGAGGGAGGGGCTGGAGAAGTGGCTGGCGCAGCTGTGGCTGGGGAAGCACTACGGCAGGGAGAGGGGAAGACCGGCCGGCACTGGGACCGGCGCCCTCCAGACCGGCGCTATGGATGCCCGCTCCAGGGAGGACCGCCATGGAGGTAGGGGCGGGTGCTCCAGGGAGGGAGGCGCCAGGGAGGGAGGTGCCAGGAAGGGAGGCGCCGGGAGGGAGGCGCCAAAGAGGGCCGGCCGCGCCTGGGAGAAGGCCGGCGGCGGCGTCCATGCCAGGGGTATAGCCGGCGGCGCCAGGGACAGAGGGAGCGGCACCGGTGAGAACTTGGGCCCAGGTGGATGAGGAAGAGAGAGGGGGGAAGTGAGAGTAGAGGGAGGGAGGGGGAGGTGGACGGCCAGCCATGGCGCGCCGGCTAGCCGGCGGCGGCCAGCAGAGGAGGCGGCGGCTGGGCGGCTGTGGAGGAAGAGAAGCTAACCTAGGCTGGATACCATGTTGGAATATGCCATTCTCTATTGCATAGGGCTAACCCTAGAAGGGTAGCTATATAGGTTCCATACATGGGCCACATGGGCCTTAGCCTCATGGGCCTAACATATACTCCAACAAACATGGCCACACAGCAATATAGGGGAAAAAAAGATAGTTATACAGTAAAAAGTGTCATTTTTGGGTTGGATGCAGCCATGTTATGACTTTGGCCATTGATATCTTTTTTATTATTGAATTCCAATTGAACATTATACAGTATATTTATCTTGAAATAATTTTCATAATGTTGCAAGTTCTCTGCTTATAAATATATTATAAAAAACTTAACCCATGGGGCAAGACAGCCCACCACGACATTGCATCTAAGGTCAACAAAAGGCACCAAAGGTCAGCCACCTAGGGGCTTTGCTTAAAGCGGCTGTGAGGTCGCCTAGGTCCACTCTGAAAGCGACACACAACGAGGCACCTTTTTTTTTTTTTTGGTGAGAACCAGGGTTCAAGCCCTGGTGTCAGCACTAACTGGGTGACTTCCACCATGCTACAAGCACGTTCTCAATAGCCGAAACTGTATATTATGATGGAAGTTACTGGTCAACCTTTCATTTTTAAGACCATGTTAATATCCATATGTATTGTCTGTTCTTGAGTGCACATGCACTGTTGTTCAACCCTGCCTACTGGAAGACTATGATATGATATCACATGAAATTTCTTTTAAACATTGTTTAGATAGCCATGTTTACCAGTTCTGAACCCTTTTTGTTTTCTGCACTAGCCCCAGATCAAGTGGACATTTTCCAATTTACATTAGTAGCCCAGTAGGACTCAAATCTACACATGATTATATAAACGTACTGCATAATAGTAAATAGTCTTGAATACATTTTATCACTTAGTTTGGGCAACATGGCCAAATTGTCATGAAGTTCAACGGTGGGATAGTAAACCACAAGGGGCCATGTGTTGCATACAGCAGCCTGACTAGGCTTGTGGCCTAGAGGTTTTTGGGAGGCGAATGAGTCCTACCCAGGTGGTTTTTGCCGTATTAGCAGCCATATCATCAGGTTTGCGCAATGTGATGTCTTTTTGTATAGCATATAGTATATTTAGTTGACCATGGACTTCATCTTGCAGGAGGAGCTCGGTCTATTTCTGTGTTTGATAGTGATAGAGGCTGTGGGTCTATATCACCGCTTGTTGTGACTGGTGGGAAAAATGGAGATATAGCTTTGCATGATTGCCGCTTTCTTTCTACTGGAAAGTCCAAGCATCATAGAATTACCACTGAGCATGGTGTCAAGGCATCTTCCATGCATGACATCAAATCTAGTACTTTTGGTGGTACCAACAGTGGGATGGTCTGGCATATACCAAAGGCTCATCTAGGTAACTAAGTGATACTGCATTGTACTCTTCAGAATTGAAGTTGGTTTCTCTGTCTGATCTTTTATCGTCCATCTTCAGGTAGTGTCACAAAGGTATCGACCATCCCAAATACCAGCTTGTTCTTAACTGGAAGCAAAGATGGAGATGTGAAGCTTTGGGATGCTAAAAACTCCCAGCTAGTCTTTCACTGGACAAAGATGCATGAACGACACACCTTTTTTCAACCAACTTCCAGGGGCTTTGGCGGTGTTGTTAGAGTATGTAGTATTATAAAGACGATATAAAATGTTTAATGACTTTGTTCGTAAATTTTGGTCATGTTATGATAAGAGAAGATAGTTATATCACATACTTCTCTTTTATTAACTATATACCTATGTATTTGTAGGCTGCTGTAACAGACCTCCAGATGTTGCCTAATGGTTTCGTTTCATGTGGGGGTGATGGTTCTGTGAAGCTTGTTCAGATAAAAGATGATCTCGCTGCAGCATATCAGCTTTAATACAAGCAAAAAGGGAAGAAGACATGCTAGAAGTTGTGATGGATCATGGATGCAGTTGGTCACTTGATATCATTCTATTTTGTTTCGTCCATGAGACTTTGAGATGCTTTACTCTTTCAAGGATGGCATAGCAAGGATGGAGCTATGATGTAAGAGCAGAGACATCTAGGCAATTTGACATCAGCATTTGTACATTGAGTTTTTATATGAGCTTGATATGTGGCTACTCATACTGCCTCAGTGATTTTTTTTTTGAGGCCATGAGTTTTTGCACTTTGCACAAGGCAATGTGGACCATAAATCTTTGGAAATTTGTACAGTCAGTTATCTTGTTTTGTTGGCCAGGATGTTGATGATGGAGGATGTAAAGTTGTAAGCTAGAAGTAGGGAGATACCAAGCTACAATTTTGTCACTTAATACAGAAGTGCTGGGTTTAGGGTTAATGTACAATGGCAGGGCAAATGGACCAAACAAAGATTGTATTTGTTATGGGAATATTTATGCGATTTGTCGCGTGGAGCACTGGCGTTAATGTTGTCATATTCATATCAACTCTGTATAGTTATGTAGCTATCATAGTCATATAAAACGGGTTCACCACCTTCGACCCTCGACCCGGGTTCGTCGACTCCGACCCGGGTTCACGGGTTCATTTTTGACCCGAAGTGTAAAAATCTCTCACGAGTAGCGTACCACGTACCGCGACCCCGTACCTCGACCCCATCGACCCAGAAACTTTGTGACTATGGTAGCTATAATATTTCAAGAAAATCCTGTAGTTTCTACTTTCTACTCTCTCTTGCAATGCGTGAGAGGTAATTGCTTCTGTTACACCTGATGTTTCTGTGTTGTGTATTACCATCCTTGACTGTTACAGGTTTATCTGAGCATCTCTTACAGAAACAGGCAAGTGGGTGAGACATCTTGCTGAAACTAACCATCTTCAACTACATTCATGCAACCTTTAAGCTATTTCTATACAATGACGATATTTATATTGAGAACATAACACTTCGATGAAAACACTGATGTAGGAGTACGCAGAGATTGCGGTGCCATCCAATGGAGGGAGAAATCTTGTGGCTCAGTAGTCGTCAAAATAACTCGGCAGCGGCTCATCTTTTCTGGACTTGCGCCTGCTGAGGATGGACTTGAGAAACTTCTTGCTTTTCTTTGGGGTATGCTCACCATCCTTCGAGTCGTTGCTCCTGTCAGCCTGTGACCTCAGTGGTGCCAATTTCTTGGGCTGTGAGGTAGCCTGCATTTTAAGCAACAACAGATTAAAATGTCTCGGCGTAAGTATTAGAGTATCATTTCTTGGAAGATTCCATCACAAGCCCATGTGATTTACCTGAACCCTGACGCTTGATGTCTTGAGCAAGGATGCCTTCTTTGAGAGTGATGCAGACCTTGTCAGTGGAGTTGTCAAAGGAATTGGTGATTCTGATCGCTTATCTGCTTTTGCAGAAAAAAATTGAAGGTTAAGCATGACTGATCTTGATATACAACTGTAGAGGCAGATCAGGAGCCTGGTTCTAATAATCTCCTGTAACTGCACAGCTGGAATGAACTGCACAGATGTTGATTATTCTACCTCTGTTGGTGGGTATAGCAGTCTTAGATGGTGCCATGGAATGTGCACGCTGTGCTGGTGATGCTGAACGTGCACGCTGTGAAGGTACTCGGGCAATTGATTGCACCTTTCTGCAAACAGTAAAAATTTCGATTGTCAACCTACCTGCAAAAGGAAAGAACGAGGGGGAAGGCAGTCCAAGCTTTTGGTTGTGCATCCTGGACTGACCTGAATGAAGGCTGCTTCTCTTTAGCTTTTGTTTCTGCTGCTAGCACAATACATTTCAGGTCAGTAGGAAGTTGACATATATGGTACTTCATAGGCCTATTAATTGAAGAAGCGGTGAAGACTTTCTACTAGATGTTATGGTGCATTCTTACCACTGAATACTTGATGTATCTGAGAAGCCCTGTTTGTGACCTTGTTCATTTCCCTGAAGTTGGGCACGGCACTGGGCATTGACTGGTCTCCAGCTGCAATTGCCAAATGGATTTTAGATATCTTGCCAAAGTTAATTCCAAGTCACTCCTTGCGTTCAGAATGTGCTGGCAAGTTACAGTTGAGATACGAAACAAAGAATAGGATAGCTATACTCTTTTACCTGGCAAGATGTATCTCTTGTGATACTTAGGGGCAGTTATCACCAAGGATTGCTGTGAAAGGCCCTCTCTGTCCATACAGGCTTGGCTAACTTGAGTTCTCTGAAACCAATCGCTTCATTAGTAGTTCAAAAAGAGAGACGACTGGACTAATACAGATTCCAGGATGAGAAGCCTTTTGAAACCTGCTGGATGCCGGAGATCCGGAGATTGGCGTCTGCGACTTCATTGAACCTTTGATCGATTAGGCTGGAGACCTTGAAAGATATGGACCCCAGGTGGTCAACCGTGTTGACAAGGGCCTTCACGGCATACTCCTTGAGGTTCTTTGTCACCCTATGCAGATAAACATCCAGACCATCAGTAAATTCGGAGCAACATAAGCCAG
>JAKOGQ010000072.1:0-50000 GCA_022457205.1 Saccharum spontaneum
CTGGAATTGAAATTAAAAATCGGATTTAGAACTTATTTAAGTAGTGCATAAAAATTAACTAAGTAAAATTGCACTAAAAAATTGTTAAACTTAAATATTCTCCACAACATATTCCCAAAACATACTTAAAAATAACTTAAATATTACTAAAGAAAATTTTATATGAAGTGGGAATAAATATATATATATCATTATGAGGGCATTAAACTTATATACTTAAAGCAATAATTAAGTTGATAAGAAAAAACTTAATTTTTTTTAGGAAAAGTATTGCGTGCATACTTAAATTTTCCCAAAAAGTTAAATAAAACTAAAAAAACTGAACTTATTAGTAGTGGGATAATTATTTGGGAAATAAACTTAACGGTGTAGGTCTATTGCTTATAACAAAAACCAATTCGGCTAGTATATTAAATTTGCCTGACTGACGGAGTGATAGCCAGCCACCACGTGCTCAGCTGCCGGCCTGTTTCACGTACGCCTATACATCAACAGGCCGGCTAATGGCTCATTCTACTTCCTGGCACAACAGCTGAAGCGCGAGTGGTGTGATCCGTAGGATAGATAGATTAGCGGCTGTGAGATGCCAAAGGCAAATGACGATTACATTCTTAAGCCACTAAAAAAACCCTAGCCGCATTCCTCACTCTTCTTCTTCTCTGCTCAGCCTGCTGCTCATGCAACACAGCGCCGCTCCCGCGCGAAACCACCGGTACCACGGCGCTCGGCTCACCGGCGCGCGCGTGCGGCAGGGCCGCGCGCGGCTCCGTCGAGCTCTGCAGCCGGGTGCCCTCATGTGGCGCGACAACGGCGACCCGAAAACCGGCCGACCGGCGGTGAGATGCGACCAAGGCGCGGCACCTGTGCGGGCGGGTGCAAGCGCCAGTGCCCCTCAAGGCCGCGGCGACGGCGGCGCTCCTGATGCCCGGGAAGCCAATGCAGCAGCGGCGCAAGACCAGCGTGGTGGCGGCTGCTACCCGAGACCCTCACACGCGCAGCGCAGGGCGGAGGCCCTGCGGATCCACGCGGCGGCGCCTTAAGCCACCAGCACGGGTACGAGCCACGTGGGTGCACGCTCCATGTCTGATCTTAGAGTTAGTGTTTTGATTTGGGGATTGTGTTTATGGCTGCTTATTTAATTCAATCCCCTCCTTCTAAATGGTTAACTCGGTTTGATAAATGTTGAATTACCCTCAGTTGCAGAACTTAAACTTAATCCGAGCCTTAATCGGGGAATAGAAAACTTAATCCTAATTACTTAGGTTAAACATGAGGTTAAACTTAGATCTCATCTCTAATTCCTTACTGATAATCCAGATTCGATCTAAATTTGGGGTTGCTTGAACATGCATCATAAAACAAGAACCGATTTTAAAATGAACTTTAACTAATCATACTTAGATAAAAGCATATACGTTAAAACTATTGCATCTTAATGTTAACAGTTGAACAGCTAAGCATAGGTATGCATATATGACCGAATCCATCTTAGATATGATTACCTCTAATCATGTGGAAACTTGATCTAATTTTTAGGGCCAAAATTAGACATCCTTAGCCATGAAAATAAGAACTGAATCATGCATCTTAGGCTTAACAAATAAGGGAAAAACAGGCATGCAGAACAGATCGTAGTAATAGATTTAATCTTAGAAATAATTTTCCCTTAAACCCGATGAATAAATCTAAACGGATCTGTTCCAAGTGCTGATCCCATCTAAACTTGCTTATTTGATCTAATCATGTGCTAATGTCCAACTTAAACATAATAAATTAAAATTAAACGGATCTTAATAGAGGCATAACTTAAATTTACTCTGGCCTAGGATCATGTTAGTACTAAGCAGGCTCTGATACCAATTGTTGAATTAGAATTTAGATTAACAGGATCTTAACTTAGCCTAAACATGATCACTAACTCATCTTAATGCGGAAATTAATCTCAGATACTAACCAGAGCCTATTGACGCCATCTGTGTCGCTGGAGATGTGATGAAGTTGATGTAGATGAAGTAGATCTTAGTCTTCACCAGATCGGGGCTTGATGCTCCTAGTTGGCGAAGAACGTGATGAAGATCTAGCAATACCTGGATGGACGTGGGTAGACGGCCTTCCTGAACCCTCCAGCGCCTGAGTGATCGGTTATGTGAAAAGTCATATGGAAGAGATCGTCATGACGCCAGAGGCGTCTCTCTTATTTATAATCACGCTGTGGGCCAGGGGGCCGAACCCTTGGAATTCTAAGGGTTGCCGCCGATCACGGCAGTTCTTATTTAGTTGGAAATAAATAATGAGTGGGTGGACCATTAAGCTTAACGCTTAATTAATCTTGTAATTAAGTTCGGCATTAGCCGAACCGATCACATTCCAACAGTGAGGATAGTTGTCAATTACAGGGTATGCTAGTTTGGAATAGGCCACAGTGGTCTTGGGTTGTATAAAGCATGGTGATCATCACAATTCCATGTCTATACGTTGTTTGTAGACCTAGTCATTTATCTTGTTCATGGGAGCAACCAACAGTTCTGATGAGCTAGTTTTTTGTTCTTGATTTAATAATGTCATCTTTATAGCTGTTGTTTTTATAATAACTTGTGAGCTGCAATGTTGGCTGTGTATAGCATAAAATATGATACTATAAGTTGATTTCCTTAAACTTCTGCCTTAAGGATCTGTACTCATCTTTCAAACTGTGTTTTACTGCAGGAAAATTCCCTACCTTGGTGACACACCAGGAATCTCTGGAGTCCAAGGTTAACGAGACCAAGGCTACAGTTAAGTTCCAGCTAAAGAAGGTGCTTTGCATGGGTGTTGCTGTTGGCAACTGCGGTATGGAGGAGAAGCAAATCTTCCAGAATGTGCAAATGAGCGTCAACTTCCTTGTGTCACTCTTGAAAAAGAACTGGCAGAATGTATGCTTCTGAATGTTCCTCACAGCTGTATAAAATTCATGCTTATGTCCTAATATATGATTAACCACCTCATTAATGATGTCCTGTGTGTTTGCAGGTGAGATGCCTGTACCTGAAGAGCACTATGGGAAAGGTGTACCGGGTGTTCTAAACTTTCCAATTAGGCTTAGAATTTCCTGGAGACTTGAGTGCTTGGGCGCCTTTGCAATTTTCCCTACCAACCAATATTTTGTGCAACTACTATCGAGGATTAAGTAGTTAAAACCCTGGTCTTGTATGGATGTTCTGGTTCATGATACCGAACTTATGACATTATCGTATTTCAATGTTGCTGTCTTCACTCACGGGTACAGCCGTACAGGCTTTGATGATCTTTTATTTTCTTGAGCCCTATGCCTACGGCCGTCTAATTTTTAACCCTGATTTGCTTTGTCGCATGCAATGGAATTGGTGCATTTTATCGTTGCTTGGCTGTTTCAAGTCACGGTATGGTCGGTGCCGACTGGTCGTGGACTCGTGGTGATTTTTATGCGTTACCCATTGGACAGAAAGAATCTTGGTGCATCCTTGTTGGGACGTTGGACTACCCGAAGAGTAGCTGTTTGTTGTTTCGCTGCGTTCGGGTTTCACAATACGATAGCTACGAAGTATTAAGTTTGGCAGCTGTAAAAATAGAATCGGGGTACACGTACCCGCCACTCACGCGTCAGCTAGTGCGTTTCTCTGGTAATGTATCTTGTTGGGACACAGATGTGGCGCAAACACAAAGATTCGAGTTGGACGACACAGGAAATCCGCTATTTTTTGTCGCATGTGCTGTTGTAGTTCAGTTTTGAAGTCACCTTCCATGATATACGCTCACATAATGCGTGATCTTAATCGACGCAAAAAGAAAATGTTTATGCATTGCCGTTGTTACCCATGCCAAAACCAAGCTATAAAAAGGAGACCTGGCTAAGCAGACTTTCCATCAACTATCACCACTGAGAACCAAAACAAAATTCCTAGTAAGTGGGTACGCTGAAGCCATGGCAGGCCGAGCTCTCACTCACTTCCAGCTCACTGCCACCATCCTGGTGGCGCTCGTCGCCACATGCCACGCCGGCAGCATCGCCGTGTACTGGGGTCAGAACGACGGCGAGTCGTCCCTGTCCGCTACGTGCGCGTCCGGGAACTACAAGTTCGTCATCCTCGCCTTCGTCTACAAGTTCGGCAAGGGCCAGACGCCGGACCTGAACCTTGCCGGTCACTGCAAACCCTCGTCGGGCGGCTGCAAGTTTCTGAGCAAGGACATCCAGTCGTGCCAGCGCCGCGGCATCAAGGTCCTGCTCTCCATCGGCGGCGGCGAGGGCAGCTACGGCCTGTCGTCAGAAAGGGACGCGAGGGAAGTGGCCGCGTACCTCTGGAACAATTACCTGGGCGGCACGTCGTCGTCCCGCCCCCTCGGCGACGCCGTCCTTGACGGCGTCGACTTCGACATCGAGCAAGGCAGCGCCAAGTTCTGGGACAGCCTCGCCAGGTAAACTCTCGGAGTCGGAGGCTCAGAGCCGCGCCGACCCGTAATCGTTGCACTGCACGCTCGGATTGAGTTCACCAGGATGCTAACATGGCTGCAGGGACCTCAAGAACTTGGGTAAGAAAAAGGGCAGCAAGGGCGTGCTTCTGAGCGCGGCGCCGCAGTGCCCGTTCCCGGACGAGTGGGACGGCGGCGCGATCAACACGGGGCTGTTCGACTTCGTGTGGGTGCAGTTCTACAACAACCAGCCGTGCCAGGTGAGCGCTGGCCGCGGCGCGTTCCTGGCCGCGTGGAAGAGGTGGCAGTCGGTGCCAGCGGGCAAGATCTTCCTGGGTCTGCCCGCCTCCAAGAGCGCGGCGGGCACCGGGTTCGTGCCAGCCGCCCAGCTCACGTCGCAGGTGCTGCCACTCATCAAGGGCTCGCCCAAGTACGGCGGCGTCATGCTCTGGTCCAAGTTCTACGACAAGGGCTACAGCGACGCCATCAAGAAACACGTCTGATATTTCCCGTAAAATGCGGGCGCTGCTGCATGGCGTCGAAATCTTTGCGGGTGGTTGTGTGCTTTATGTTCGTGTCACAACGTCTTACAGAGTCGCGAGACAATGCTCTCTGTAGTGCAGTGAATTTTCTTGTACCATGTTGGGTTGTGTTGCAGATTCATTTGTTTCTCACATGTATGACGTATTACACACACAGTTGAATAAAAAAGGCATCAAGAATTTTTTTTGTGCTATATATAGTTCGCATATTGAGAAAATCTGTATTCATATCTTACGCTTCTCAGACTGGCCACTTAAATTTCTCTTTACAACCGACTACCATTTTTTTTAAAAAAAAACATATAGTTCTGAGTCTGATTTTTAGCCATCCATTTTTGAACATTAGCTCAAATTTAGAGTGATTTTGAGTAATCTAGTGTTGATGTAGAGACACTGCAAATGTCGAATAATATTTAAAATTCATAAATAAATGGCTTAAAAGCTTAAAAATCTCGCCTTCATCAAGACTATTTCTAACCTAAGTAACTTCCTCTAAGGAAAATAGAGCATTTTATAACAGCATAAAAATGTAGAGTTTAAAGTAAAACAAACTCCTTTCGAAAAAAATTAGCTGAGACTAGTTCACTTCTTTTTCAATGTCTTCACATTCTGACTTCTTCGTTCTTAATCTCCATAAACAACCAATCCTTTCTTATGTTCAGGGGAAGGTCCAAAAGTGCTTTGAAAACTCGATCATCATGATTCATCATACCATATGCTTCCAGATAATTATCATGTCTCAAATCTGGTATTTGGTCAAGTGCATCAAGGATCTCATCTGAGAAGTAGGCTTTAGTAGTTCAACACTTCATAGCAGAGGCAAATGATGTTTAATGTCCAAAGCACTCTGTGTTTTTATTTTTAAAAAAAGGCAGACATGATGACCAGTGCATACAATTGAGTAAAACAAAACCATTGCAGTATGATACTTTTCCCAGAAATCAGCTGGTAAATAAGAAAAACAAAGGACTGTTAGCATTGTGAAAAAATCAGCTCTTGTTGTAACATGTCAGTGTAAATCTCCTCTACATATCGAGAGAATGTTTAAATGCTAACAGTTTTTACTCCATACAATAAGCATGACGAATAAAATAAATTAGCATACCTACTATTACTGATCAATCATTAGGGGAATCACTGGCCACTACGAATGCAAAAACCAGCAACGATTCATGACACCGTTGAAAATGCAAACCATGTATGCAGGAACCAGAAAAGGAGCAATTTTTGTCGCATGTTTGGTTTAGTTAGTACGGTGATTATCACATTTGAAGTCAGCTTCAATGATTACATTGATCATCATGGGAATGTAAACTTCACATGGGATTACCGTGCGTAAATAAATAAAACTTTACTTAACCGCAACCACTTCAAAGTAAATTCACACAGAAGTGCAGACGAACCACGGCACGAAACCTACTCAAAGTTCTCTCCACGGCGTTCATATTGCTACCCGTTATAAAAGGAGACATGAATATGTACACTTCGCCATCCCATCTCAGCTCTACTACTACTCGTAGAACAACTTCCTAAAGTTACTATCCAAGTTTGGCACGCTCGATCAAGCCATGGCAAACCGAGCTCTAGCTCCATTCCTGTTCGTGGGCACCCTCTTGGTGGCTCTCCTCGCCACATGCCATGCCGGTGGCATCGCCGTCTACTGGGGCCAGAACGACGGCGAGGCGTCCCTGTCCGACACGTGCGCGTCAGGGAACTACAAGTTCGTCATCCTCGCCTTCGTCTACAAGTTCGGCAAGGGCCAGACGCCGGAGCTGGACCTCGCCAGCCACTGCGACCCCTCATCGGGTGGCTGCACGGGGTTGAGTGACGACATACGTTCGTGCCAGAGCAGCGGCATCAAGGTCCTGCTCTCGATCGGCGGCGGTGACGGCAGCTACGGCCTGTCGTCCCAGGGGGACGCGCGGGACGTGGCCGCCTACCTCTGGAACAATTACCTGGGCGGCTCGTCGTCGTCGCGCCCCCTCGGCGACGCCGTCCTTGACGGCATTGACTTCGACATCGAGCTCGGCGGCTCCAAGTACTGGGACAGCTTGGCCAGGTAAACTCTCGCAGCCTTTTTCCTCGTGGCACGGTCGGTCGTGCTGGTCAGCTCCGCGTTTGCTCGCTCACCGCCTCCACCATGGCCGCACGCCGTGCAGGGACCTCAAGAACATGGGCAAGAACAAGGTCGGCGGCAAGGGGGTGCTCCTGAGCGCAGCGCCGCAGCGCCCGTTCCCTGACGAGTGGGACAACGGCGCGATCAACACGGGGCTGTTCGACTACGTGTGGGTGCAGTTCTACAACAACCCTCCGTGCCAGGTGAACGCGGGCCGCGGCGCGTTCATGGACGCCTGGAAACAGTGGGAGTCGGTTCCGGCGGGGAAGATCTTCCTAGGCCTTCCCGCCTCCAAGGACGCGGCCGGCTCCGGGTTCGTGCCTGCCGATGATCTCAACTCTAACGTGCTGCCGCTCATCAAGGGATCGTCCAAGTACGGCGGCGTCATGCTCTGGTCCAAGTACTACGACGACCGCGCAGGCTACAGTGACGCCATCAAGAGCCATGTGTGATAATTAGACATATGCAGGTTGCGCCTGCCTGTGCATACACATATCCTTGGTGTTAGCATATCTTACATATTTATGCGATTTATTGTACTTTGTGTTGTTGGTAGTCCTTCAGATTTCATTGTTCGTCACATGGAGAATGTATCAGGCAGCTGAATAAAAAGGAGAGATCTTTCGTAAGGGGAAAGCACCATTCTAGTTTTAGAAGATATCAAAGCCACCCAATGACTGACCCAAGATTTCAAAGTTAGGTATATCCAAATAAAAACCAAAGGAGCCTCAAATTTATTTTGTCCGTCCTAAATTATAAGACGTTTTAGCATTTTTTAAAAAAAATTATAGATTTTACTATATATCTAGACATAACGTATACTCCATCCGTTCCAAATTATAGACTTTTTTGTTCATCCATTTTACTAAGTATCTAAGACATACTATTATATCTAGATACATAGTTGCGGGGGGAAATATCACGGCCCCTAAGGACGAAGTGTTAATAAGCTTCAACGTTAACCCAGCCGACGTTTAAGGATCACGAAACAGCTTTATGTGACCCCTCGAGGGGAAATTCGTCTCGCCCGACCCTGAGGGCAAGGTTTCCGACTCGTTCAACACTAAGAGAGCGGGTCCCCGCTCTGTCGACCCCCGGACCGCGCTTTCTGCCTCGCCTAACCCCAAGGGGACCGGCCCTACGCCATCCGACCCCGAGAAGGGGGTTTCCGTCTTGCCCGATGGAATTTATGCAAATAAGCCCTCGGGCGGGGAACGTCGCGTGTCAGGAGGGCCATACCGTTCCTAACAACTCCGGACACGATCTGCACGCCTCGACATGACCTAGAACAGTGACGGGCCGTGCCCATGCACCCACAGCGGGCCATGGCATGGAATAGGACAGCACTATGCTGCCTAATCCTCGTACGGCCCGCGTCACCATCTGCTGACCCCTCCCACTCATGTCATGGGATAAGGCGCCTTGTCTGGATTGACCGGGGACGCACATTGCTCCAGTAACGAACAAGACCCAGAGATGACGCTCGTCTCCCTCGCCCGCACGACCAAGGGAGCCCGCGAGGAGAAGAAGAGGAACGACGCCGTAGACCACTCCTTCCTTTTGTTTTTCTCTTTCTTCTTTTCCTTCTTTTTTTCTTTTTTGCTTTTCGCTCCCCTGGCCTGTAGCCCATCTTCCCCTTCAACTATAAAAGGGGAGGCAGGGCACCCCGTGCAGGGCACCGCAAAACAGGTAGCTGAAGCCTATACGCACGCAACTCACAGAGATCTGGGAGCTCTTTCCTCTCTCGCTCATTTATACACCCCTACTACAAACTCAGTGCAAGTAACACGAGCAGCGACTCACAACTAGACATAGGGATGTTTTGCCCGAACCAATATGCATCCTCGTCCATCCGAGCCTAGACGTGCGTACAAGTTTACTCGTTGGTGTTGATCTCAAACACCGACAGTTGGCACGTCAGGTAGGGGCCTTTGCACGTCTCGACGTCATCACCAGGCTTTGGATGGCCAGTCACGGCATCAGCTGTGTCCCCGGGAGCCTGGATTTCGTCGTCACCATGGAAGGGGAGCTGGTGAGGGCTCTCGCCCCCGGCCTCCTCCCGCCACCAGCCTTGACGCAATCGTCGAGGCTCTCTAGGATCGATACAAAGTTCCTAGCTTCCTACCGCCAGGTATTAAAGCTGGTTTGGTTCCTCTCCGTTTCCGGGTTCGTACTACCCTCGCGTCGCTACAGTAGTTTTCGTCGCTACATTATGCTACAGTGCCCGAATCTGGTCCGTCCAATTGGCCCATGGGCTGGGACGTTACAGGCTGGTAACTCGAGGCACGAGCACGAGGGACTCTCCTGGTGTGATTGATCCAGGGATCATCAATCATCATGCGGCGCACATAGGTTTTCGAAAATCATGCGGCACACTTCCGACCTGGTCGACAGTCAATCAGCCAGCAGCGTGTGATTACAGGGGTTTCTTGCCAAGTGGACTCTTAAAAAAATCCAAGAGAGCAATTTTACGGTTTAATTTCCACCATGATTTACGAACCTGCTTGAGTATGCATGTTTTTCTGCAAACAACAAATCCATTTGTGACGTTCTAAGGGCCAGGCCTGTAGATATTGTCAGTTTCCATATGAAGGGCAATCTAGTACATCACGCCTCAAATAGCTCCCATCCCAAGCAGACGGCAATCACCATGACTGCAGGGGAATGAAGAATGTTGCTGCACCTGACATCAACCGAAATGTACTTTTCACGAAGCTGAAACTGAAAGGATTGGTATAGAAATGGAACAAGCCAAGGAGCACGCCTACTTCGTTCGGCCGGCTGTCCACGAGCGCCACCGTGATATGCCGGACCAGTTACTATCTACAGGCCCATCCGGCCATCCCGTGACACCGTGAGTCCGTGACGCTCACATTGCTAATGTTATTAGTTAACAGTGGCGAACCGCTATAAAAAGGTTATCACACATTCACACTTCGCAAGCCATAGCTAACCGAAGCTAGCTCAAAGCAAATCCTTATTGGTACTAGCACACTGTCTTAGACTAGGCATAGGCTTAATTAGTCGCTAACTAGCTAGCTGGTTAACCATGGCAGGCCGACGTCTTACTCCCTTCCAACTCATTGCCATCCTCTTGCTGGCGCTCCTCGTTACGAGCCACGCCGGCGGAATCGCCGTATACTGGGGCCAGAACACGGGAGAAGTAACCCTGTCCGCGACGTGCGCGTCCCGCAAGTACCAGTTCGTCATCCTCGCCTTCGTTTCCCAGTTCGGCCAGGGCCGGGCGCCACAGCTGGACCTGTCCGGCCACTGCGACGCCTCGTCGGGCGGTTGCTCCGACCTGAGCGATGACATCCGCTCGTGCCAGCGCCGCGGCGTCAAGGTCCTGCTCTCCATCGGCGGCGGCGTTGGCAAGTACGGCCTGTCGTCGGCCGCGGACGCGCGGCTGGTGGCCGCGTACCTCTGGAATAGCTACCTCGGCGGCACGTCGTCGTCACGTCCGCTCGGCGATGCCGTCCTCGATGGCATAGACTTCGACATCGAGCTTGGCAGCGCCAAGTTCTGGGACAATCTCGCCAGGTATACACTACTTTCGCAGCCGCTAATACTCGCCGTTGCATGGTCGTTTCGAGTTCACATATATGCTCATGCTCTGATCGGACACCACTGACGCAGGGACCTCAAGGACATGGGCAAGAGTGGCAACAAGGCGGTGCTGCTGAGCGCGGCGCCGCAGTGCCCGTTCCCGGACGAGTGGGACAGCGCTGCGATCAACACGGGGCTGTTCGACTTCGTGTGGGTGCAGTTCTACAACAATCCGGAGTGCCAGTTCAGCTCGGGGCGCAAGGCCTTCCTAGACGCATGGAAACAATGGGAGTCGGTGCCGGCGGGGCAGCTCTACCTCGGACTGCCAGCCTCCAAGGACGCCGCAGGCACCGGGTTCGTGCCCGCGGCCCAGCTCACGTCGCAGGTGCTGCCGCTCATCAAGGGCTCGCCCAAGTACGGCGGCGTCATGCTCTGGTCCAAGTTCTACGACGACCGCACGGGATACAGCTCAGCCATTAAGAGCCACGTCTGATAGGAAATTGCAAGCGTGCGTGTACTGTATGCTTCTGCGTGTGCGTGTGGACGGTGCATGCAGAGTTGTGGTAGATAGTTTATATTTCAGCATGTCGTGTTCGATCTTGTCTCGATGTGAACCAAAGCTGGGAGACTGTTATAGTGTCATGTAGTAGAGAAACATCAGCTCTGCAATTTTCAGTCACCATTCTAGTAGGCCCTTTATCAACAAATAAAGCAAAGACCATTCGTCACTTTTGTGATCTATAGTTTGTGACAATACAGTCCTATCCTCGAACTAACAACTTATATTCTTTGGCTAGTTTTATTTAGGGATTTTCATCAAAATCCTAGTATTCTACTTGAAATATTTCCTTGGAAAGATTCATTTCATATTTTGTGAGCAAATAATAAGTCGACATAAGTATAGCTTGCTATAAAATATACTATGTCAGTCGCAAAATAAGTTTAATTATAGGATTTCTTAAACGGATTCATAGTCTTATGAAATGAATTTGGTGCCCCTAATTAAAACTGTTAATGAATATTGGAAAGGAAAAGGATCGTCCAATTGAATACATCAGTGTGTGAGTTGTACGCATAGTAACAGCCCAATACTAATGAATAATCAAGATTTTCGAGTTGTGTTAGAGAAGATTTTCTTATACTAGACCATAGAGATGACCACATCCAACACAATATAACCGATAGAAAAATAATCATACTTTGCTCTTAAATGTGCAAGACAATAAAACACTAGCATGTTGCATATATTAACATTGCCCTATGTTAGGGCAGACACGTTGCGAGTCCCAACTCCCCAACTCCCAAAGCCTCCTGCGCACCTCGACCTAGAGCAGCGCCGCCGTCGCCTTCCACCGCCACTGGTCCCCTCCCTTCCCATTCAGCATATCGCCAGAGGCCGAAGAGAGTGGAGATTCATTATTTTCATAAGTTTTTTTAGTAGAATAAGTCCTTAGAGTTAGGGTCTCTTCATGCCAAATTTGTTAGTTTTGGGAATTTATCTCCTCCTCCTCTTCGATGACGGTGAAGGCGAAGGGTGGAATTGTTTTCTCCGTGGCGCCTCTGCTGAAGATGAGGACGACAACTACGGCACCAGCAACTTCACCAGCTTGACGACATGGAGACCTTTCTTTCCGGATGGCGACATCAAGCTGGAGATGATGTTACCGCCATGGAATAATTTTCTCCGGTCTCTTCTCCATTTTGTCGTCGTTAGATCTGACCACGATGAAGGACTAGGAATAATTTTCAGATCAGTCATCCTCATTCTTCGGTGGTAGCAAGAAGAAGGAAGACACCATAAAGAAGAAGTTTCTCAACTCCGCCTACATGAATGTTGGCCGTCGTTCGTTGAACATCTGTTCTCAGGCCTTTTGCTGATTATTTGCATGTGCGGTCATCCATATTGCAAAGCGTCGTATAGGTTTGATTTTGAGATCTAGAGCTATTCATAGCGTGGGTACAATTTAGATAAAAATCAGTTTTTGGATATTTGTATAATCCAGAGTGCTTATAACGTGCCGATATACCCAGCTATTATCTAATATAATTCTTCTTTCGTCGCAAAAAAAAACATTGGCCTATGTTATAGTGCATGAGACCTAATGCAGGTTAAGACTAGTGCAGGTAAACAATCACAACCATAGCAACACTCATCGGGTCTAATACAGGCTTATATTATGCTGTAAGGCAAGACACACAATTGATCAAACCAATCTATGCATCTATTGTTTACCTTTAAACCCCAATTCCACTTTCAAATCCTAATATGTTGTTTATTGATGACTATAGGTGTCTTGGATTTGCTAGTTAATCGAGGGCAACCTTATGTTTAGGTCACATGCTGTGACGGGTCTCTCTCTTTTTAAGGAAACAGGAGAGGTTGGGACCCTACTAGACGGGGTCTCTTTTGGGTGAGTCTTTCTACGATCTTTGATCTTTGCTAGTTTACATGAAAACTAATTGTTCGGTGTCCTGTAATCATGATATTTACCATCTGTTAGTTTCCTAAACCTAGCTTTTCATCATCTCCAAGCGTGAGAGTTATCCTTCTCGGACAAGCGATTACAACGAGCCCAAGAATACTGACTGCACAACACATTCCATACACAGTGTTTGCAAGCTCTTTGTACACCTTGCTTCTTCACATCACATCAGTGTGTGAGTTATAGGCATAGTAACAACCCAATACTAATATATCAAGACTGCTGAAAGTTTTTTTTTTTGGTTAAGACTGCTGAAAGTTGCGCTTCTCATGTTAGAATTTGAAATTGCGGTGGAGCCTCCTCTGCTATTCTGCTAGAGTGGCATCAGCACGTGAACCGCCGTTTCCCGTTTTGTGTCGCCGGCGTGACTGCGCCTAACATCAATAGAACTGTATTTTTCATCAGGTTGGAGCTTCAAATCAGAATACTGCTAAAACTGAAAGGAGGCAAGGAGCAGGCCCAGTTGGTTCGGCCGGCTGTCTATTCCTCTGTCCAGGGGGCACCACAATCTTGAACCATTCTCCTTACGTACATGCTGGCCCATCCCTTAAAGTTGGTTAATCCTTTGGATGGGAGACAGATTTGGGTGGTTTTTTTGGCTTATCAACCGAGTAGGACGAAGATGCGTGACTGTCATGACGTCGCTCTGCTCATCAAAAAGTACCGATGAGCTCGTCCCCTTTGCTGTCTGATTTGGCGCAGGACGGCAGGAAGATGATTATTCTCGCTATCGGCTATCCGAACAACCAACCGAATCATCTCCGTCACCGGCAGAATCGCATTGGACCTCCGTCCGTCCGTCGCGTGCTCGGAAGACCTTGTGGGCCTGGCTGCCCGTGGAAATGGACAACGATTCAGCGAACAGCTGAGTCACCTCTGAGAGGAGCACCGAGGCCGACTTGGTTGCGATTAGCAGCGAGTGCGGTTAATGCGCATGATCGCGTCAACGGAAACGCACTGTCCAAATGTCCAGCACCGTGCCCTCGCGCACTGAGCGCCTGTGAATTCTGGTAAGAGGCAAGCGTGCAAATTTCTAGGAGTTGAGGAGAAATTGTCGTGGCACTAGGACGGCCGATCAGTGGAGGCCGCTGTCCCCTCGTAACGACGACCCTCGCGCACAAGTCAACGGTCAACCACCGCCGAGTGCCGACTGCCGACGCACTATCGTCGCCCCGTGCTAAGATGCAAGACAGCAAGAGTATAATATTTGACAATGCCCTGCTCTCGATGATAAGTCCCAGGTCTCGACCACAAATTGCGCCATCTCGGTCATGCCCAGTCAACTTGTGGCGGCTAACGAACGCTGAAGGATTTCGTAACAGAACTGCGCCGCTGCTAGTTGCGCACCACGTTGCTCCACGGATTCATCATCAGCTATCAGTTATATAAAGACCAGGGATCGACCTTCAAGCACAATTCATACTCACTAGTCCATACCAAGAACTCGAGAAACAAAATGGCTAGAAGCAACATCCCGTCTCTGCCAATGCTGTTGGCCACGGCGTTTTCATTGGCCGGGGTAGCCGCCGCCGGAGCGCGCGCCGGCGGCATCGCCATCTACTGGGGCCAGAACGGCAACGAGGGGACGCTGGCGGAGACCTGCGCCACGGGCAACTACAAGTTCGTCAACGTGGCGTTCCTCCCGACGTTCGGCAAGGGCCAGACGCCGGTGCTGAACCTGGCGGGCCACTGCGACCCGGCGAGCAACGGGTGCACGGGCGTGGGCGCGGACATCAAGGCGTGCCAGCGCAGGGGCATCAAGGTCCTGCTCTCCATCGGCGGGGGCGTCGGCAGCTATGGGCTCTCGTCCCCGGACGACGCGAGAAGCGTCGCGGCGTACCTCTGGAACAACTACCTCGGCGGCAGGTCGTCCAGCACCAGGCCCCTCGGCGACGCCGTCCTCGACGGCATCGACTTCGACATCGAGAGCGGCGGGAGCTTGTACTGGGACGACCTGGCGAAAGCCCTCAAGTCCTACTCCCGGCGCCGCGGGCGGAAGCCGGTGTACCTGTCGGCGGCGCCGCAGTGCCCGTTCCCGGACGCGTCGCTGGGCACGGCGCTCGGCACGGGGCTGTTCGACTACGTGTGGGTGCAGTTCTACAACAACCCGCCGTGCCAGTACAGCGCGAGCGCCGGCGTGGGCAGCCTGGCGAGCGCGTGGGCGCAGTGGACGTCCATCAGGGCCGGGCGGGTGTTCCTCGGCCTCCCGGCCGCGCCACAGGCCGCAGGCAGCGGGTTCGTGCCGGCGACCGACCTCGTGTCGCAGGTGCTGCCGGTGGTGAAGAACTCCACCAAGTACGGGGGCATCATGCTCTGGTCCAGGTACTACGACGGGCTCACGGGGTACAGCGACGCGGTCAAGTCTCAAGTGTGAGCTAGGCAGGCCCTCGTGTCATGTCGACCTTGTCTGGGATGCACATGCGTCCATGTGCCTATAGTATGTGCGTGCGGGGCGTTGTACTGACGCTGCTTAAAGAAGCGACGGGAAAAAAAAAAACAAGTCGCAGATAGTGCTTCTTACGTGCTTGTTAAACCATTTTTCACTTACTCTTTCGGGTGAACACCCATTTGATGTTTCAAGCAAAATAAAAAATAGAGTATATTCAGAGAAGAGATCGACCACACATGCCTGCTGCGCGTCACATACGCGACATTGCAATGCAACATCTGCAGGGAAACATGGACACAACTTGATGGGCGTGCAACGAGCATGTGTCCAGTCCAGATTAGCCAGTTGATTGAAGCGACAAAAATACAGGGCCAATCGTATTTCGTTAGCACCAAATCCGCGACATGTCGCGTATGCCTCTAGCGCTTGCCCTGCCGGCTGCTCCCAGCTACGGCCACGGTTTGTGCCCTCCCTGACCCTTCGAGGAGATGCGCGGCAATCAGGGAAGCCATCAAGCCAATAACATCCAAAGTTTGCACCGCACGTCTGCACCTAAGCACCTCCGCGATACCTGTAGAACATACATATTCTGATGCGAGTTTTCTACTTTCCTCGAGCACCTTCCTCTCATCACCGATGGCAGTTTCCCAAGGCCAAGCGTAGGTCAGGCTGCTTCTGGTCCACGCGCGCCGCTCACCATCCAGCATCGGCTTTTAAATACCGTGCAGTAGTGCAGGACTCGTGTCACTGCTCATCTGGTTGCGTTGGCAGTTGGCACTTCTTGCGCCATCACCACCTCGAGGACCAAAAAACAGGTAGGAGTTCGTGTTGATCGACCCTCCACGCCCTTCTTTTCTTTCCATCCCTTCTCGTTTCCTGACCATGGATCTGTCGATTCGTGAAACTCTGATCTTGTTGTTTGCAGGCTTGCAGCCAACAATCTCTAGTACGTATGGCGACGGCGGCTGCTGCAACGATGTACTCCGTTCCGGCCCCGAGCGCCATCCGGTGCTGTCGGACTTTCTCCCCGTCGATCAAGACCGACGCTCCGCGCGTCACTTCCGTCCGCGCGCGACCCCCGAGCCTCGCCCTCGCGTGGGACGCGGGCACCGCACGGGTCGCGAGCCGGAGCCGGTTCAGGGCGTCCGCGGCCGTGCACAAGGTGAAGCTGGTCGGCCCCGATGGCTCGGAGAGCGAGCTGGAGGTGGCCGAGGACACCTACATCCTCGACGCCGCGGAGGAGGCCGGGCTGGAGCTGCCCTTCTCGTGCCGCGCCGGGTCGTGCTCCGCGTGCGCGGGGAAGCTGGCGTCCGGCGAGGTGGACCAGTCGGAGGGCTCGTTCCTGGACGAGGCGCAGATGGCCGAGGGGTACGTGCTCACCTGCGTCTCCTACCCCAGGGCGGACTGCGTCATCTACACGCACAAGGAGGAGGAAGTACACTAGATCGGTGCTGCTGTGCTGAGTAACACAGCATTTGTAGATACTGGCCAACCGTGGATGTTCAGAGATTATGAAGTTCTACAGTTGTGTCTATGATCTGTGCGTTTCTTGAACGTTTTGCTTTTTCTAACCCTCTCTACGTTGTCTGTCATATGTGATTAGTAGTTCAGAGATGGACGCCACAACACAAAGTTCAGAATTCCTTGTGTTGTGTGTCTGTTTGATTACTCTTATATACTGTCTACTGATCAACAGACTGGACCGTATGGGCCTTATAAGTTGAAAATCGATGAGAGTGCAGACAAGGTCCGGCCCAACAGACTTGGGCCATTAATACACTGCAGATTCTTTGCTGTCAATTTGCCATAAACCTACCCCGTTGTCATAGTATCTCCAAAAAAGAAAATGGAGAGAAAAATATAGGAAATGAAAGAAAGACTTGTGCGATTTACTACGTTGCTTGTGGGATTCAGTTTCAGTCTTTCAGACCACGTACAACCTCGGTCCATAAAAAATGGTAATGTTAGACTATTGCTACACCGCTCTGCCTTCACCATACGTCTACGGGGAGCAGCGTCAGCGTTGCAGGGGCCCTCGCCGGCCTACCAGGTGTCACAGCCGGCACCCTGGAACTCCACACATGGAGGTGCATGGAACCAAGATTCCCTGGTGCAGAACTTCAACACCATGATGCTCACTCCACCGGCGCCATCGGAGTGGTACGCCGACTCTGGTGCCGGCTCGCACATGACTCAGAGTGGGCATTCGGTTTTAACCGGCAAATCGGTTCGGTTTGTTCGGTTACTAAAAACTTCGGTTTCCAGAAATCATCCACCGATCCGTTTGCCATAAAACAAGAAACCACCGATCGGTTTGCCATAAAACAAGAAACCAACGAGTTCGGTTTCGGCTTAGTCGGTTCGGTTTTTCGGTTCCACCGAATCAACCGAACAGCACAGACAAGAAAAAATTGAAAGGGAGAACAGAGAAGAACGCCACCGGCCGCAGCCGGCAGCCGCGACGCCTGCTCGGCGCTCGCGCTCGCGTGGCATCTCTGTTGCCATGGCCTCCTGCTCCGCTCGCGCCCACATCGTCGCGCCGCAGCTCCTGCACGAGCCCCACGCGGCCGAGTCACCCTCGCGCTCCCAGGTGGTGCTCGCGGCTCGCGCCTCCAGGCTCCAGGTGCTGCTCGCGCCGCGCCGCCACCGATTCACCTACCCAGCGCGCTGCTGCTTGCCTGATGCCGCTGCCGCCGCCGATTCGCCTGCCCAGCGAGGCGCTCCTGCCTGATGCCACCGCCGCCACCGATGGATAAGCGTGGTCTCGAGTGATGCGGCTTGGGAGCTCTGCTGTTTAGGTCTAGCTTCTTTGCTCGTTCGTTGTGGGCTTCTAGAAACTAGAGTACGGTGGGCTATCATGGGCTGGGCTGCTATGCCTTAGTGGTGGGCCTGGTGGCACTTCGCTGGTGCTAGGAGCCGGCTGCTTGCTTTGGTGCTTCGCTCGTGACTCTTCGGTGTTCGCTGCAGACTAATCGGTTGTTCGGCTGATCGGTTCGGCTGCACTTAGAAACCGAAGCCGAAATCGAGAGCCGAACTTCCCAGCTGCTGAAACCGAAACCGAAAACTAAAAAAACCGACATTTCGGTTCGGTTCGATTTGCGGTTTACGGTTAAAAAGTGCCCAGGCTGACACATGACTGCGGATGTTGGTAAAATTTCCACCATTTCCCTCCCAAATTCATCTACACCTTCATCTATCACTAGAAAACACAGGGCGCGGGCGTTGCCGCGCCATCTCTGAGATGGCCAGTGTTCATATGATTTTGTTAGGAGTACTGTGCTAATCTGAAAATGCTACGTGTTCATATTCTCATTGTTGCCTAAATTGGACGGGCTATATGAATCTGTACAGTGGTGTAAATTCATTTGAAACTATCCGTTACTGTTTTAAATTATACAGCACCGATGATTCAAGTTTGCACTTTGCAGTATAAATTGAAGTAACAATAGAGGATGCTCAGATTGCAAATATGGGTATTGTATAGAAGTGTCTTAAAAGCTTGTGATTATTTGGCGTGATATGATATATATCAAAAGTGTCAAGTAGAAATAGTAGTTGCAATTATTTAAAAGAAAAAAGAACTGGATAAAGAGGTCATGTTGGCGCAAACAATGGGACTGATCTAGTTTAGAGTTCAACCTGATTTGCTATTCAATGCATAAAAGTATGATGATTTGTGTTTCGAACATACTGGAATTTGGCTGTAATTCCAAAACTGGGATAGTTGGGTTGTCTAGAAGCTACAAAGTTTAACATCTGTTTATCCTTATTCATTTGCACTGAGTAAAATCTAATTTCACATACACAGAAAACTGGAATGACGTTCTGGGTATCACATTAATTTAACTAATTTATCTTTGTTAGTATTATTTATGATGAGGTCTTGGGTAGCAATCAGCAAACAAAAATTTCTCAAATTTTAGGTAGTAGAAAGTGAAGTACATATCCAGAATAAACTATCACATGGAAACCAGTTTTACAGAAATATAAATGACAACCAGTTCATTGTATGAAAAGGTGAGCACCAATTTGATGGCATGAAATCATGAATATCTGGTCCAAATAGCTACACATGAAACTATTTGTGTCACTGAAAACTACCCAACATGATAGTGAACACATACATGCTGCTAGCAATACAACAGAACCGAAGATATCAGACGATGAAGGTTTACCTTGATGTAATATGGGACTTGCAAGGTCGCAAAGCATGAAAGGTAGTGCAAAGAAGACAATGAAATCAGCTGGGCGAGCAATAGTTTGTGGTTTTGTGCATAGAGGATATCGAAATGTAAATTGGTGATTCTAGAAGTGACACTTGTAATGTAGCTAAGGGGCTAGTTTGCTTTGACTTAGATAATCCGAACTGAACACCTCAAAATTTTATTGCAAACCTTTATTGATTTCATCCTACATGTACATGTACATACATGCAACAGGGAACAACTCTGAACATAAAAAATGAAAAATCAAATTAAAGTAGTACCAAACGTACCCCTTAATAGGTTCTAGTGGTACCAACTTCCTTCTGCTATTTTCCAATCTCACTCCTTTCTTCCTGAAATACAGTAAGTATCACATAGTATGCTTTCTTCTTTAAAGGAAATTTACTATAGGATAACAGAAGTTCAACCTCCTGATGAAATGTCCAAAATTCAATTGCCTAATCTTTTCTGTTGTATCAGACATTTGTCCAAGCATATACACTCAAGTTCCCCAAGATTAATCGCCTTCCACCAAAAGAACAACATATAATTTAAGATTAAATGTGGCCATGATGAGATTTCGTAAATGGGTGCTTAGAATAGTTTTTTTTTGAAAAGCTTATAATAACATTGAGACTCCAGAAAAAACATAAAAGAACAGGGGACCTACTGATACATGGAGAACCCTCTATATCCTTGTTTTAGATATCAGCTTATGTGCACCATGTTTGCTTAGAAATCAACCTCTTCGAAATCAGCTATGTTATTTTTCATCTGAAAATTACTTCGCTTACAGTTAGACTATGCAAGCAACTTTCAACAATTGAATGGTGAAATACATATACAAGGCTATGAGTTGCAGTTCTATACTGTAATGCTAATATTTCTAGATAGCCTTTTTCTGTCATCTTAACATATTTGTCCTGTAGGCTTCAAAACTGCACATGTTTTCATTAAACTCTAAATAATAATAAAACCTTGCAGTTGGGAGTCAACATTGTGTAGGGCAAATCGAAGTTCTAGAAATCCAAATATTTCATCAATCTTGGCGGAGGCATTCGATCGAGCACCTTGTAGGCATAACAAATACTATTGCAGGAGGAGGAGCTACGCTACTGCTGGCTACTCCTCACGTGGGTGCCCGCACCGAGGCCTGGGACGGCCGGTGGCGAGGTGGCCACGCACGTAGGCGCCCGTAGCTGCCGCAGCTGCCGCTGCTGTCCTCCACCCCGGAACCGGGCCGTAGGGGCGTGCGGGGGCGCTGGCCGGGACGTGCGGGGGGCGGCGCCCGGAGAGACGGCCATAGCGGCGGTGGATGGCCGGCCGGCGAGCTGCGCCGACCACGTGCGGTCGCAGGGCTGGTCGCTGCTCGATGGGAGGCGGGCCAGCGGCTCAGCACGGCCACGCGACGGCGGCGGGGTCGGCGAGAGCGAGGTGGGAGGGGTGGAGGGCGATGGGGAGGTGCTCGCCGCCGTGTGTGGAAACCGAAGCCCAAGGCACGAGGCGCGGCACACGGGGCGCGACCAACGGGGTAGGGAAGGGAGGAGCGAGGGACGAGCAGGGCTGCAGGAGGAGGCGGAGGCGCGGAACTCAACGGAGCGTGCGGAAGGGACGAGCGGGGTTCTCAACGGTTATCGAACGCCCGTGCGTGGTGCTTAATGGGCGAGACCCGAACCGATCCGTATCGGACGGCCCATATTACGAGCTGGCTCGATCCAACGGCTGGTAGGTTAACGGGCGACGTGGATATCGTACCCGCCCGGAGTGTCCCCTGCAGATTCGTTATTAGAAGATTGTGGGTAATGGTGCCTTACTTCCTATCACTGCCATTGGATCACATACTTTTTCTTTTCCACATCGGAATTTAGTTCTTAATAATGTTTTGGTCTCCCCACATATTATTAAGAACCTAATTTCCATTCGTCACTTTACCACCGACAATAACTATTCCATTGAGTTTGATCCGTTTAGTCTTTCTGTGAAGGATTTGCAAACTAGGAACGTGATCGCCAGGTGCAATAGCTCTGGCGACCTCTACCCGTTCTTTCCACCACCCACCAGCACCTCTGCACGCCTCGCTGCCCCCACTTCGATTTGGCATCGTCGTCTCGGTCATCTTAGGCGTGAAGCTTTGTCCAAACTTATTAGCTCCAGTATCATCTCGTGTAATAAAGACGATCTTCATCATTTGTGTCATGCTTGTCAGCTCGGACATCACACTCGTCTTCCTTTCTGTTTATCCAGTTCTCGAGCTATAAATAATTTTGATTTAATACACTGTGATCTCTGGACATCTCCTATTATTAGTGTGTCAGGCTACAAATATTATCTTGTTATTTTAGATGATTGCTCACACTACATTTGGACTTTTCCGCTTCGCCTAAAATCTGACACTTTTTCTACCCTTGACAATTTTTTTGCCTATGCTCGCACACAATTTGACACCACCATCAAGAGCGTCCAGTGCGACAACAGCCGGGAGTTCGACAATTCCTTAGCCCGCACGTTTTTTCTCTCCCACGGTGTCACCCTTCGCATGTCGTGCCCATACACATCCCAGAAAATGGCAAAGCTGCACGTTCCATTCACACTCTTAATAACATTTTGCGCTCTCTCTTATTTCAGGCGAGTCTCCCTCCGGTCTACTGGGTTGAGGCACTTCACACTGCCACATAACTCGTCAACCGGCTCCCCACCAAAACCCTCGCCTCCTCCACTCCCTACTACCACTTGCATTCGACCCAACCATCCTATGAGCATCTCAAGGTTTTTGGTTGTGCCTGTTACCCCAACATGTCTTCCACAGCACCCCACAAACTTGTGCACCGCTCATCCCTATGTGTCTTTCTTGGCTACTCCTCAGAACAAAAAGGCTATCGGTGTCTCGAGCTCGGGTCGAATCACATCATCACCTCCAGACATGCCATTTTTGATGAATCGTTCTTTCCTTTCGCCGACATGTCTCCCTCACTAATGGCATCCTCAGCCTTGGACTTTCTTCTTGATGACAGTGACCTGACCGCTCCTATTCCTGGAGCAAGGATTGTGCATGCAAGTACTCCTCCCGACGCTCATGGGGCACCTGAGCCACCCACGCCACCTCCTGCACCGTTGAGCATCGGGCCGAGGTCTCCAACGCCGCGTGTTGGACAAGAAGCGCCCTGCCCCTCGTCCGCCAGTATACCCAGCGTTGGGCCAGGGCGCCCAGCTATCCCGCGACGACCATCAGCGCTGCCACCAGCAGCGCCACCTTGCCGACCACGTCCCAGGCCGGCGCTGCTGCCCCTGTGTCTCGTACACAGGCTGCTGCCAGTAGCGCCGCGGCCACCGGACGGACGCTCACCACCAGGCCGATCTCCATCACCCCCATCGACAACGCGCACTCCATGCGCACCCGCGGCAAGGCCGGCATAGCACAACCTGTGGATCGGCTCAACCTCCACGTTGTGCCCATGTCGCCTCTGCCCCGTTCCGTTCGTGATGCCCTGTCCGATCCTAATTGGCGCTCCGCTATGCAAGATGAGTTTGATGCACTGATTGCCAATGATACCTGGAGCTTGGTACCACGCCCTCTTGGCGTCAATCTTGTTGCTAGCAAGTGGATTTTTCGGCACAAACTGCACGCAGATGGGTCTCTTGATCGCTACTAGGCATGTTGGGTCCTTCGAGGTTTCACTCAGCGCCCTGGTCTAGATTATGATGAGACTTTCAGTCCGGTCGTCAAGCCAGCAACAGTTCGGGTTATTCTCTCTCTGGCTCTCTCTCAGAACTGGCCCATCCATCATTTAGATGTAAAGAATGCATTCTTACATGGGACTCTCACCGAGATAGTGTACTGCATTCAGCCCTCTGGTTTTGTGGATTCCTCTCATCCGGACATGGTTTGTCGTCTCAACAAGTCTTTGTATGGACTGAAGCAGGCTCCTCGTGCATGGCATCACAGGTTTGCTTCATATCTCTCTTCCATTGGATTTGTTGAAACCAAGTCAGACAGTTCGTTATTTATTTATCGCCGAGGGTCAGACACTGCCTATTTGTTGCTTTATGTCGATGTTGCTTTATGTCGATGATATCGTCCTCACTGCCTCGTCTGTTGAGTTCCTTCGCCATGTTATTGGGGCTCTTCAGCGTGAGTTTGCTATGAAGGATATGGGTCAGCTACATCATTTTTTGGGTATTTCTGTGACACGCTCTGCAGATGGTCTGTTTCTCTCCCAACGGCAGTACACTCAGGATATTTTGGAGCGCGTCGGGATGAGTGCGTGCAAACCATGCAGCACGCCTGTTGATCTCCACTCAAATTATCTGCAGATGGACCTCCTGTTGGTGACGCTACTCAGTACCGCAGCCTGGCAGGTGCTCTACAGTATCTGACTTTCACCTGTCCAGACATTGCCTTCGCTGTTCAGCAGATTTGTCTCTATATGCATGATCCTCGAGAGCCACACCTTGCAGCTCTCAAGCTCATCTTGCGGTACCTACAGGTAATTATGTCACTTGGACTGAACATGCGCCGGTCTTCCCCTACGGAGCTTGTTGTCTACACGGATGTCGACTGGGCTGGATGTCCCGATACTCGTCGGTCGACCTCTAGCTATGCAGTGTTTCTCGGAGACAACCTGGTGTCATGGTCTTCCAAGCACCAACACACGGTATCCCGGTCCAGCGCCGAGGCCGAATACCGTGCTGTGGCGAACGGTGTTGCCGAAGCTACTTGGTTACGTCAGTTACTCCTTGAGCTTCGCCACCCACCTCGTCGTGCCACCCTGGTATATTGTGACAACGTTAGTGCCGTATATCTCTCCAACAATCCAGTGCAGCATCAGCGGACGAAGCATGTTGAGATCGATTTCCATTTTGTTCGAGAGAAGGTCGCCCTCGGTCATGTTCGAGTACTTCATGTTCCTACGACATCGCAGTATGCCGACGTCTTCACCAAGGGCCTTCCCACCTCATTGTTCCAGGAGTTTCGGTCGAGCCTGACCGTTAGCAATGCTCCCGATTAGACTGCGAGGGAGTGTTAGACTATTGTAATTATAGTATGTGTAATTATAGTAGTCTCCTTGATGTACGCCCGTGTGGTTGGCATGCATGTCACCCCAGTCTATATATGTATGATGTTCACTTGAAATGGAATACAATCAATCATTCCCACACTTTCAGGTAATGTGCCGCGCCGTTCCGCTTAAAAAATCTCACTGCCCATATCCAAGGGTGCTCACAGGGATGCTCGTGCTTGCCAGCTGCTAGCCTGCTCATGCTCGCCAGGCAGGGGGTGCTCGCCGGGTGCTGGCCGCTCGCAAGAGGTGTTGCAGGGGGTGCTCGTCGAGCAGGGCGCCGTGCTCGCCAAGTGCTCCTCGCGCAGGTGCTCGTCCAGTTGCTCTCGCGGCCTCATGCAGGTGCTCACCCAGCGTAGTGCCTCCGCTGAGGCACCGGCAAGCTCCATGCGCCGTCACCAACCTCCACGCTGGCGTCAAGCTCAAAAGCACAAGGTGACATTGCACTGAAAGCGCATGTTACAAGCGTATGTTTCAAGTATTTCAGATGTTTCAAAGGTGTGTTGCAAGTGTTCCAAATTGATGTTACACAAGTAATCTAGATGTTGCATATATTACAATGGCTATACACGCATGTTGTAAGGGTGTGTTTCAAATGTTTCATCTGTTTTTCAGAAGTATGTTGCAAGTGTGTTTATTTTGGATGTTCCATATGTTTCACGCATATGTTGCAAGTGTTTTACCTAGATGTTGCATACGGTAGCAATGACTTTTCAAGTGTTTTCAGACGTTTTGCAAGTGTTTCAGACATATGTTGCAAGTGTTTCAGGTGTTTCAGACATATGTAACAATTATTTCATCTAGATGTTGCAAAAGTAAGTTTAGTATTGCATATGTTTTAGTTGTTCGAGCAGGCAGGGTAGCGGCAGAAGCGACTAGATGGCCGGGCGAGCAGAGACGAGCAAGCGGCCGAGCGAGCAAACCGTCAAGCGAGCAGACCGCCCAGGCGGGAGAGCAGAGACATGCATGCAAGCGCCCAGGCAAGCAGACGGCCAGGTGAGCAGACGCGAGCATCGGTCGGGCGAGCAAACCGGCTAGGCGGGCGAACAGGCAGGCATCAAGCAAGCAGACGCAAGCAGCACCCGGGCGAGCAGACGATCAGGCGGGAGACGCGAGCAGGCGGCTAGGTGAGTAGACGACCAAGCAGGCGAGCAGGTGCCCGTCCGAATGTTCGAACGCTAGCCACGCCGTAAAAAAACGCAATTCTCGCATTTCAAGATATCAAATGCTTTCAAGTTTAATTATAAAATATACATTCGTAATAAACAGAGTTGAAGACGTAAATGTGAATAGTATTCACTAGTTTGATCAAACTACCATAGTTGTATTCTCTCTTGTAAACGGAGGGAGTAGAATCTATGCAGCAGCAGAAGGCCAATATCATACTATCAATCAACCATCGTTTGGTAGGCTAAATTAGCTATGCTGGCACGCTATGTAGAAGATAATGCCTAAATAACCTACTGTATGATAACGACATCCACATGATTGACTCCGAAATCAGTACCTCTGCATTTCCCTGGCCCGATCGGTATCAGACCTGCTGTTCCCGATAAGGTTCTGATTGCTTTCAAAGTTCAAACACCATGGGATGGGATGGGAGACAGCCGACTTCTCGCATCAAAACGAGTCAACAAAACCACGCCCATGAGCACCGCGCGAACCAGCCGGCGAAAACTCTGCCGTCTGAATCCGCCATGTGCATGCATCCCTCTGAAATCCTATCCCCGCTGCTGGCTGCTGCGCATCTCGGTGACCTTCCCTCACGCGCGGCGGCAGAACAGCGATGGTTCGATCCTTTGACCGGCTGACGTGGGGACATCCACCGTTTGGTCAGCCTATAGTCGTGTGCAGCGTGCGCCCGGGTCTCTTTCCGACGTGGCGACGATAGGCGTCCTCCTCTCCGCACGTGTGGTATGGATCTGGCCGATAGCGGTTACCATCGTTCCACTTTTCACCCATTTAAAACTGACGCCGCCGGTGGCGTCGATCGGAGTGATCGAACGCTTGCTTCGCGTCTCCGAAAAACTGCATCTCCTTTGGTTGACAATGGTATGTTTAGGATCACTATTGTTTTCTTTCTGTTCTACTCTAAAAGATCCACGGTAACGTAGATCTGCTACCGATGGGGTCATGGGGATAAAAATGGATCGGATCGGTCTCTTAGATAGTTGATCTGATTCACAAAATGACAAAAGTAAGACCAATGAATATGTCGATAGTGTCGAAACATATTGACTCAGTGGACAACATAAGTCGACCTAGTCGTCACATAACAATCTTTTTTTGAATCTGTTGGTCTTTATTATTTTTTCAAATAAACAAGGTTAGCCATAACTTGTTAGCATGTTTATGCTTGCACTACAGGAAACTGGCTCTTTGCCGACTGCAATTTTCTTTGCCAACCGTTTTTTTCGACACTCGGCTAAGAGGTCCCTTTGCCAACTAGAATTTTCTGCAGTCGGCAAAGCAGGATTTGCCGACTGCCTGGCTTTGCCGACTACCAGACAGTTGGCAAAGCCATGGCTTTGCCGACTGCAGACAGTTGGCAAAGAATTGCAGTCGGCAAAGGCAGGCCATGGTTGACGCCATCACACCGTCACCTTTGCCGACTGCAACTCCGTCAGCAGTCGGCAAAGGTGCAGGCTTTGCCGACTGCTATCCTCCCTGGCAGTCGGCAAAGGCTCTTTGCCAACTGCCACTGATGGCAGTCGGCAAAGAATTAATTTTTTTTCGATTTTCGATCCTAGTTTTTTTGTGTTGCCTTGCTACAGTAAGTACTTGATATATTCCAAGTTTGGGGTCATTTTGATTTATTTTGCTATATTCCATTGATTTTTACTGTTTCTTTGATTTTTTCCGGCAGCTCTAGATTTGAACTGCAGGTACATGAAATAATGGAATCCGGCGATTTAAAAAATGATATTCATGATGTTTGGAGCATGTTGAGGCCGTGTGCGGGGCCTCGCGTGAAATTTCGACCGTGTTGGTATCGGAACACGCCGAGGCACGCGCGTGAAAAGTGTTTTTAAATTTTATAAAATCGAAACGGAGTCCGAAAATGACGAAACTTGACGACGTGTCTTGCCATCGCATGCGGAGGCTGTGATAAAAATTTGAGAAAGTTTCGAGCAAGTGGCGACGTCGGGTGGCTAACTTGTTATCACATGTGGAGATGTCCAGGTTTTAGCCACCCGACGTCGCCACTTGCTCGAAACTTTCTCAAATTTTTACCACAGCCTCCGCATGCGATGACAAGACACGTCGTCAAGTTTCGTCATTTTCGGACTCCGTTTCGATTTTATAAAATTTAAAAACACTTTTCACGCGTGTGCCTCGGCGTGTTCCGACACCAACATGGTCGAAATTTCACGCGAGGCCCCGCACACGGCCTCAACATGCTCCAAACATCATGAATATCATTTTCTAAATCGTCAGATTTCATTATTTCATGTACCTGCAGTTCAAATCTAGAGCTGCCGGAAAAAATCAAAGAAACAACAAAAATCAATGGAATATAGCAAAATAAATCAAAATGACCCCAAACTTAGAATATATCATGTACTTACTGTAGCAAGGCAACACAAAAAACTGGGATCGAAAATCAAAAAAAAAATTAATTCTTTGCCGACTGCCATAAGTGGCAGTTGGCAAAGAGCCTTTGCCGACTGCCAGGG
Organism: Saccharum spontaneum; assembly: GCA_022457205.1. Lineage (NCBI taxonomy): Eukaryota > Viridiplantae > Streptophyta > Magnoliopsida > Poales > Poaceae > Saccharum > Saccharum spontaneum. Next base: position 28,441 of record JAKOGQ010000072.1, read on the forward strand.
AGGATGGCAGTCGGCAAAGAATTTCTGAGAAAAAAATAAAAAATAACCTTTGCCGACTGCCAGGGAGCAGAGCAGTCGGCAAAGTATTTTTAAAAAAAATTAAAAAAAATAATTTATTTATTGTTCTTAGTAACTAGCAAGTTAAATAAATCAAGTTTTATATAATATATAAATATTATTTATTGTTAATTGTTTGAAATAGTAGATAAATAAATATACACCTGTATGTAGGAAAGAAAAATAATTAAATAAAAAAGAAACTCGAGATATTTATTGTTAATTTTTTCTTGGGTTTTATTTGCACATGGAAAAACTAGAAGAAAAAATTGTATTGATTCACCAAACTCTCCTGCCGGATGGACCGACCGTGGGCGGCAAATAGAAGGCCAATATTTCACCTCCCACGCGCGGGCTTAGTGCTCAGTCCAAAAAAGAGTCCAGCAGAACAAAACCACTAAAACAGATTGGAAGAACGTCACAGATAGTACTCCATCACTAGCAACACCCAATCTGGCACACTGGATATCCAGCCCAAGACCCTATAGCCGCTCGCGTATATAATGTGCCCCATAACCTAAATCCACCCACCAGGCCACCACGACTGCCTCCACGGTCTCCACCAGCCGCCACCATCACCATCCTCTCCCGAGCGCCGCCGCCCTTCTTCGGCACCGCGCCGTCCCCGTCGCGCCGTCGCGGCGTCCATGGCTGCTATGATCAGCACTAGATCCGGCCCAACCTCCATGACCGGCGACTTCTTCGGGCCAGGCTGCTCCTCCGCCCTACCTTCGTCCGCCTCGACGTCAACCCCGGCCTCTTCGGCCAGCACCTCGGCTCTGCACTCGGCTCCTCCCGCATCCAGTTCATCCAGTGCAGTCGGAGGTCCAAATGGACGACGTCCACTATGTGTTCACTGAAATACCTTCAAGGTAACATATTATACAAGTTCTGCTTTGTTTAGAATTTCTCAGTTTATTGGAAACGGATCTGACTGTGTCCTTCCATTTGAGTACGAACTACAGCGACAACCTCAGTTATTAGGTGTTACCGTGAGTGCTTCAGAAGGGTTTCAGGTGCTTACGAATGTGACTATGTGAGTGATGATTTCTTACTGTTTCCTTGCCTCCGAGATTTGTTGAACAAATATACCGATATTTGTTGTAAGTTTCCTGCAAGATTGGTCCCTAAAATTTATCCAGTAACCTGTATTTTTGGTTCTAACAATTTGTTGTGATTAGCAGCCCACCACCATGTTGCTTACCATTACCAACTATCCCTGTGCTTCAAAAGGATTTCAGGTGCATACAAATGTGTGGGTGATGATTTCGTACTGTTTGCTTCCCTCCGAGATTTGTTCAAGAAATATACCAATATCTGTTGTTAGTTTCCTGCAAGGTTTCTCCCTAAAAATTATCCAGTAACCTGTATTTTTTCTACAAACTCATTTTGGACCAAAGGCTAATTTATGTTTTATGATGAGAAGTTTGCACATGGCATTAAATTCCAGAGTGGCAATATTTGCGAATTCTAATATGTTTAATGTATTTATCTGTTTTCATGACCACGCTTAATGCCTAAATATGCAGGAACATGGTAGGCCGATAGGTCAACATATCAAGATCCATTGCTCACACAAGGCATTGCAGTGAATGCTATCCCTTTCCTCTGTTATGCCCTTTAATCACCGACTGAAAAGTTTAGTTGTTCAGTTAATTTGCATATACAGACTGAAAGGGTTAGTTTGCCTAAATTTGCAGGACCATGATAGGCCGATAGGTCAACATATGAAGATCCTTTGGTCACACAAGACATTGCGGTAAATTCTATCCCTTTCCTCTGTTATGTCCTTCAATCACCAACTTGAAAAGTTCAGTTGTTCAATTAATCTGCATCTACATACTGAAAGGGTTCATTCTTTTAATTTATATTGAATACCTCATCCAGTAACCACACCCTGCGCAGATTGTCAAACCAAGCTCATTTGTTTCATACTTTTAATTTATATTGACTATCTCATCCAGTAACCACACCCTGCGCAGATTGTCCAACCAAGCTCATATGTTTCATACTGACATAAATTCTGTGCAGATTGAACGCTTTTGTTTCCCCATATAGCTGCTTCAGACTGTACTGTGACATTCATTATTTTGTTTCTATACTTGCTTCCTAGAATCAACAGAGGTTATTTAACTTATGGGAAAAATTTTGGAATAGAACGGTTGTTTTTACAGTGCAGATAAAGTAGCTATGGAACAGATGTATTAAAATAGTTCTACCATGCTACCTGATTATGTTGATCCCATATGTATATATAAGTGTCTTAACCATCTTTTGACAATGTGTGCGGTAATCTTTTTCTTTTGCTTCATAGGAATCTCAGGTACATAGCAAAGTAATTCGTGTTCTACTTTATGGTATGCAAATAGAGACCGCTCCAAAAAAAAAGGTGCTTTCTGTTTCCCTTTTGTTTGTTAAATAAGCTGAGGTGTCCTTAATCTATCATTTACCTAAATATTCATTTGTCGGAAGCCTCTCATTTCTCAATTCAATTGTTGACATCATGTCGATAGTCTCAAATTCTAATTAATTGCTAATTGTAGTCTCAATTGCTTGGGAATTTCTACTACTATTTTTTTCACGACACCCATGCATTGGTAATAATTAATTCGTTTCTACTCCGTGTGTCACTGCCTCTTCAGAGATGCAATAGCCTACCTATAACATAGAATTATTTTAGTACCTCAGTACCCTTGCTCTGTATTCCAGGGTGCCTCCTGGAGTTCTGGACATCGTTGTTAAATTTTTCCGCTACCAAAATGCCTCAATGCTTTGTGTTCCCAGATTTAGCAGCTACTCATTCTACTGCTTGTAACTGCTTCTGTTTCACATATATTCATATGTTCTATTTGACATATACATTTATCTATTTTAATTTATGAGTAAATCTATTTGCCCGTACAGGTTTATAAACTGTGCAGATAGGACAATACGCACCTCAGTATGACAATCTACGCTTCGTCCAACACTGCATGACTGTTACATTTTCTATGTACAGAATCAACAACTGTCCCTTTCAAATGTATTACAGATTGGCCAAGCACAACCAACAATTGAAGATGTTATTTTCCCATTTTTGTTTTATGATGAAAGGAATGCACTATGTGATGAAATCCCAGGGTGCCGGCATTCATGAATTCTAACATGTTTAATTTAGTTCAACTACTTTTATAAACAGACTTACAACTTCCAGCTAGCCCGCGCATTTGCGCGGGGTTCCTGCTAGTATACTAATATTATTCAATAAAAAATAGAAAACAAAAGCAAAAAAAAATCCAGCCTGGGCAAAAAAACCCAGGACAGAGTCTTTGCCGACTGCAATGGGAGGCAGTCGGCAAAGAGGTCAAACCTTTGCCGACTGCAACTCCGAAAGCAGTCGGCAAAGAACATTTCAAAAAAAAAATATTTTTTTCTTTGCCGACTGCCGAGCTGGCGGCCAGTCGGCAAACAATTTTTGAAAAAAAATTCTTTGCCGACTGCCGAGAAACCAGCAGTCGGCAAAGCCTGCCGTCAGGGCTGACGGCGCCACGTGGCTATGCCGACTGCTGGCGTGACAGTTGGCAAAGGCTTTGCCGACTGTGTGCCATGTGGCAGTCGACAAATCCGCCTTTGCCGACCCAGGCTTTGTCGACTGCCACGTGGCTTTGCGGTCGGCAAAGCCTTTGCCGACTGGGTTTATGCCTTTGCCGACCGGGGCAAGCAGTCGGCAAAGAGGCGTTTTCCTGTAGTGTTGGAAGTACATTAATGAATATCACATTTTAGAAGTGAAAATAGATAAAATTAAAATCATGGTTCATTTACATACTAATTTAATTTGATGTATTGCTAATAACCTTGATGTGTCATGATGATATTTTTCAATCTTATATCTCATCTTTTCTAAAAGTTGACAGTTACCTACATCACGGGTATCCACATCGCTCCGAGAATACAACTACGACCATAACCAAGCCCCCTGACTCACCCTCGACCCGTACGTTTCGTAGCTTCGCGAGTGGAAATAGGATGAACCCCTGACTCCCACCGCCAAGTTAGGAAGGCCAGACGAGGAGGAGCCTGTGCCACTCAGGGGGCGTCCCCTAGGGACCCACCTCGAGGGGGAAACGATAGACTCGACGAGTTTCCGTCCGTCAGAGTGGCCAAACCTTGTCGTTATGACATAGTAACCCGAATGTAACACACACATAGTAACTCGGACGTGACGCTCACACCCAAGGCATGGGCATACCACCTGGACATGGCACAAGGTGCAACACGCCCCACACGGTCGCACCCCCGCACCACACTGAAAACATGGACAAGCCTTACATACAAATGTGGCGTCTTTCTCTCTCTCTCTATGAAAACACAACACTAAAACTCTGTAATCTCTATCACGAACTTCGAGCACTTGCTCAGGAACACGAACGCCTTATTCGGACTAGATGGAGGGCATTTGTCTGAACCGGTATAAATCATGAGTCCTCGAGTGCTAAGACATCTGAACAATATGCATGGCAATCAAATTTACTAGATAACGCCCCCAAAACGTTGATAAAAAAGTGTTGATAGCATTCATGTTCATAATATAATAAAATGAATATTGGGTCGATTAATATTATCGGTTGGACCAATAAAATTATACTAATCCGGATTAGTCGTAGACACATAAAGGCATGCTAGCTACTTTTATCTAGGTGTTCCTATCTGTCATTTTTTTGGTATGGGGCCGGTGCTATGAGATTTCGACTTCCATCATGACGATCAAAAAGTGGTATAGCTTTTCCAGTGGTTGTCAACATGACGCACCATGCATTGACATCGTGGGGTAGCAGACGAAACATCCGTGAACAACAAGGAATTGAAAGCAAGATTAAGGTGTGAGCACTTTTGCATTCTGAACTCTGTATTGTAGGCCTATAGCATGGATGACAGATCGAGATGTGAACAGACTGGGAAATCAAATGAAATGATCCATATCTGATATCTTATACTAATCAAACGCAGGTTTATCACGGCAGGAGAACACGAGCATGTCTGGACGCATATGAATGACGCGCTGTGTGCTGTAACGTAGTAGCCAGCCGCAACACGCACCTTCAAAATTTTATGTTATCGTTGTGCTACGGTTGCGTAGTTAGTTGTTCTATATACGGCGTGTGTCTTGATGCAGGTGGAGCCTGAAGTCTAATGCAGTTTATGAGCGTTTGTACTTGTACCCATCGTCCACTGATTGGACAAGTCGGCAACGTTAGGTGATGATCCGCACGGGAGTAAATAACACACCATCCCGTGTGGTTCGTTTCCATGCTACCAGACCAGACCTGCTAAATTCGGTAGCCCTGCTACTGCTAGTTTGGTTATTGGTAAGAAACACGGTGCCCCAGTTTCAGTGGCTTCAAGAATATTTAGAACTGGGCTTGTTTAGATGCCATCCAAATTCCAAATTTTTTCACTCTCTCTCCATCACATCAATTTTTAACCGCTTGCATGGAGTATTAAATGTAAGTAAAAAAAATAATTAATTACACAGTTTAGTTGGAAATCACGAGATGAATCTTTTGAGTCTAGTTGGTCCACGATTGGATAATATTTGTCAAATAAGACGAAAGTGGTACTATTCATCGGGTTCATTTTTTTCAATCTAAACAAGCTTTTGCATGTTTTCAATTCAATCATCTGTAGCGACAGCAGCTACTCTGTACTGAGAGAGCAGCTCGAACTGATCTCCAGCGAGTACCATGACACGCCATGATAGTACTTGTATTATCCTCGGCATGGCTGGCACGTCAAGCTATCTGTCCTTTATGTCTACTTATTTTTAATTGGAAGAGAGACGTAGGATTCGTTGGAATTGAGAAGTGGGGACATACGATGCAGCGCGTTCTTCAGGTTCCTTACAACGACGCGCTTCCGGTAAAATAAGCAGAGGGACGGCCGTTCACCACGCCCGGTTCTCTTCGGAGTTCAGACTGCTCCACAGAACAGCTGTCCTTCATTCTCTGTCCCCATGCATAACTGACCGGAACAGGAAGAAGGTTTTTACTTCCTAGGATTCCTCTTCTCGTGACCCGCCAAGGGATAGGGGTCCTCAACATCACAACTCAATTCAGTCACTTCATCGCCTCGTCATATCAGACAAGGTTGTACGCTGACTACAGCATGCGGTGACGTGCGACCTCCGAACTGAAGAACAGCCCTCCACCGTGCACGGAAAAAAAAATCTTATCCATACCCTCAGGAAACAAAAAGAGGGAAAAACATATTCTTCACCAGAGAAAGCAAGGTCTAAATAGGTGAAAGCGAGGATGGAGAAGAAGTTTTGAACTTTAGTCTTTCAAGTTTTTCTTTCTTATTAGTCCTTAAACTCTTTTTCTCGTTGTGTTTCGGTGTTTAGACTTTGCGCAGAGTTTCTCAAACCGTCGCCGCCAAATCTAACTCAGACTCACACGAAACCGCACATGAAACATATTGTCGAGATGCGCGACCAGCCTTGGACGCCGAACACGTACGCGGCGAATGTTACTAGTGGAAGCACGGAACGGTCAATTGCGTCCATCCAGCCGCCGGAAAATCTCTCCGTACCCGGCCATTCCGAGTGTGCAGCAGGCGGGCGAAATCACACACTCTCGGCGGGAAACGGAAGCAGGGCAGGCGCAGGAAGCGTAAAGGGAGCCTCGGCGACCGACGCGCGCACGTGCCGGTGAGAGGCGGTTGTGAGTTGTGACGCCGACGCTCCGGGCCGGCCGACCTGGGAAGGGGAGGGAAAGATATTTTTCCCACTCTTCTCTTCCCTGCATGTAAACGCGACGCATTTATTTCACTGAAAATTTTCTAACGGGGATGGAGTAGCCGAGTAGTACGTAGGGTATAAAACCGAGTGGGGGCGTCACGGCCACGGGTCCTGAGGGGAGGAGGCTCTATCGAACGTAACTATACCACCATCTCTGTATCGGCGCGCAACACAACAGACAGAGGAAGGAGGAGGAGGGGAGGCGGAAATGGGGCTCCGCTTCCGCGCCACCTCGCTTCTGCTATCCCTGGCTCTCGAGCTCGCGGTCGCGCTCGTCTCAGGTAATTCAATCGCTGGCTCGGTCGCTCACTGCTTGCTTGTAAATTGTATCGCTGTGGAGTCTCCCTCTTCTTGCTCGTGCTCTGCCTTTTCCCGCCATTGCTCTTGCTGTGCATCAGTGTCGCGTCCGTCTGTCCTCGTGTGACGAGAGTTGCTATATCGGTTCTTTTGGGTTCTGTTTCTTCTCCGCATGGACAAGGGTACAGAGCTCTTTTTCGTCGCCAGCTCTTTCTCCGTATGGACAAGGATACAGGGCAACACTGGAAGCAGTTGCGACTGCGAACCAAGAACATGGAGGCCTGTGGATGAGATCCGGCAAAGCGGACCACAATTGTATTCGCAGTCGCTAACTCAGCTCTGACGAGCATCCACAGTTCCACTTCCACCCGCAGCTGCAGCTGGTACACTGCACGATTTCTTTCTGAAACCGCACACCTCCAAGTGACCCATGTTCTCTGAATCATGATAATTGTACCGTACAGTATGCTGAAAATTCTTATTTTACATCTCTAGTTGTTTAAATCTTAGCAGCATTTTGCCTCTCTCACTCATAGATGATTTCTAGCTACTATGATTGATCATTCCGTCTGCTTCCGTAGACATTATTGATTGTAGGTATGTAGGTACTCTCTTCTCTTGCCACCGAACAATTTTTTTAATCACGAAAGCGACTTTACACCTAAAGTATTTCATGGGTCTGTCTGAAAAGGAAATTTATTTTTAATTTTTAAAAAAACCCATGTTCTCTGAATCATGATAATTGTACCGTACAGTATGCTGAAAATTCTTATTTTACATCTCTAGTTGTTTAAATCTTAGCAGCATTTTGCCTCTCTCACTCATAGATGATTCTAGCTACTATGATTGATCATTCCGTCTGCTTCCGTAGACATTATTGATTGTAGGTATGTAGGTACTCTCTTCTCTTGCCACCGAACAATTTTTTAATCACGAAAGCGACTTTACACCTAAAGTATTTCATGGTCTGTCTGAAAAGGAAATTTATTTTAAAAAAAGGAAATTCAATTCCGTTGAGGGAAAAATACTACAAAATACTAGCATCAACACTTTAAGTGCGCCATTACCGAGTGCTAATGATGAGCGCCCCGCGTGTGTAATCTGGCAGTGTCGGCGCAGCTGAAGTTCGGGATCAACTACGGGCAGATCGCCAACAACCTGCCGGAGCCTACGCAGGTGGCGGCTCTCCTCCAGTCGATGAACGTGAACAAGGTGAAGCTCTACGACGCGGACCCCCGGGTGCTGACGGCGTTCGCCAACACCGGCGTGGAGTTCATCATCGCCGTGGGCAACGAGAACCTGCAGACCATGGCGGCCAGCCCCGCCGCGGCGCGCCAGTGGGTGGCGACGAACGTGCAGCCATACATCCCGGCCACGCGCATCACCTGCGTCACCGTCGGCAACGAGGTCTTCTCCAGCACCGACACGTCCATGATGGCCAGCCTCCTCCCTGCCATGAAGGCCGTGTACGCCGCGCTCGGCGCGCTGGGCCTCGGCAGCCAGGTCACGGTGTCGTCGGCGCACTCCGTGAACGTGCTCGCCACCAGCTTCCCGCCGTCGTCGGGCGCGTTCCGGGAGGACCTCGCGGAGTACATCCAGCCCATCCTCGACTTTCACGGCCAGACGGGGTCGCCGTTCCTCATCAACGCGTACCCGTTCTTCGCGTACAAGGCGAGCCCTGGCAGCGTGTCGCTGCCGTACGTGCTGTTCGAGCCCAACCCGGGCGTCCGGGACCCCAACACGGGCCTCACCTACGACAACATGCTCTACGCCCAGATCGACGCCGTGTACGCCGCCATGAAGGCTATGGGGCACACGGACGTGGGCGTGCGGATCTCGGAGACCGGGTGGCCGTCCAAGGGCGACGAGGACGAGACCGGCGCCACGGTGCAGAACGCCGCGGCGTACAACGGCAATCTGATGCAGAGGATCGCCATGAACCAGGGGACGCCGCTCAAGCCCAACGTGCCCGTCGACGTGTACGTGTTCGCGCTCTTCAACGAGGACATGAAGCCAGGGCCCACGTCGGAGCGGAACTACGGGCTGTTCTATCCCAACGGCTCGCCGGTGTACGCCCTCAACGCCGGCTCCGGCGGCGGTTCGAGTCCGGCGGCTCGCTCAACCCGTACTACACGTCCATGTTCTCCTCCTCGTCAGATCGGCAGTGAGCACAACCTTTTGACAGAAAGAGTGATACTATTACTGATGCTGCAAGCAATTGTAATACTCCGACAATCATATTCATCATACTGTTAGTCAGTGATACTTTGTAATCTTGTATACGGAAATATGCATTTCAATTCAACCATAGGTAGGCCTAGATTCGGCAATTTGGCACGACAGTGTGGCTGCTCCAAAGCTCTGATCTTTTCTCTTATTCCCCCCAGCAATGATCTTGAAAAGGTGACCTTTTCTTCTCTGAGCACAAACCTATCGAGATGTGGAAACACCTAAAGGTGAGGTTGATCGATGGCCGGGCATCGTCGAAAGCGCGGCCATTCCTGAGCTTTTGACCCAACGGACGAACCAAACATTTAGCCGCGTCTTTCCAAACTGCCTGATACCAGTTAACCAGTAGTAGTTAACCTTTGGCGGCAGCCTGAAACTGAAACTGAAACTGAAATGGGGAATGTCAAAACCCAGCAGCAAACGCAATCGTCTCTCAGTCTGGTTCTGGCACTGACAACGAAGATGAAGATTTGCTTATCTTGTGTGTTTGTTGTCCTGGTGGCTTGCAATCGCTTGCAGATAACGTATCGGATGGGGTGGTTGTCCTGCTCGCCGCATTATTCCTCTGATGATGCTTCCTCCACACGTACCGCCCAGAGAGAAAGACTTGCAAATCATTGGCAGCTTCCCTTCCGAATGACGCAATCCGGTCCGATTGTCATCGCCACTCATCAGTGCCGGCCGGGGTCGGTGCGGTGCGGTGCATTGCCCTCACTGACTGACAGCGAGGCAACGTCGGACACAGTGACACTGAAATCATCTCAATTTCCTTTCCCATCTCCTGTGCTGATGCAGTTTATATAGTCTAATAAAAAGAAGGCTTAATAAGAAAAAAAAAACAAATCCACTGACGATGAGAATTAATTTCCAACCCCAACGGTGCATGAGAGACTACAGACTAGGCCTCCTTTTAAAACGGGGGAAATTTTTGTGCTTCGTTTTTCCTTTAAAAACAAACTGATTCCTACAAAATCCATGTAAGGATTCCTATAAAATTCTAACGTTCCAAAGGACCCTAAGGGTTGCTCTCGGCTGAGCTCGTCTGGTTAGGTAACAGGTCCTGTCGTTCAAACCGAGACACTTGCAATTAGTTTCTGGTGAGCCATGTGATATGATGCATGCGGCAGACGAGTGCGCCCCGTTTGTTGAGGCCCGTTCTGCAGTGCAGTTCAGCTGTTGCAGGCTTGCAGCTGGTCCCTTCCGTTCGCCGTCCGGTGAGGGCCGCGGCCCGAACGGACCAGCAGAGCACCGAGAGCCGTCGAAACATTTTCGCGTCATCCTCAAAGGACCCATCGCGATTCTCACATGCGGACGTTTCAGATAGGGCTCAGTCTCGTCGCTGTCCGCACACAGGGTGCTGACCACTCGTCGTCGCTGTGTTGTTGGCAGGTTGAATCGAAGCATTGGCCTGTTGTAGCAGTGCGTGGAGTGGAGGATGTCCTCTGGAGAGCTCAAACCTAACACAAGTAGTCCGCCAAACCGGATGTTTCGTCGCGTAGCAGTGCGTGGAGTGGAGGAGGATGTCCTCTGGAGAGCTCAAACCTAACACAAGTAGTCCGCCAAACCGGATGTTTCGTCGCCTTGATCGATCACCAAGGGGCGTGGCGCCGTTTGCACGAAAGAGGACGCACGAGTGGATCGACGAATATCTCTGCGCCTTTTGTCTGGTACGCCCTTATCGGAAAGTTATTCCCCATGTAGCATTGTGTGTGATTGAGATTTCAAGGCTAGAGGATGGGGCTTTATTCCTTGTATCACAATGCTGGACCTACTAGCCTAAGACTCTCTATTCCTGTCCCACTGTCCCTGTAGAGGAACTAAGTTTTTGAAACGAAGTAGCGGAACCTAAGTTATATAGTACGTATCTATTTGCCTATTTGGTCACAGGTCACTCGTCTAGATGCATTATTATGCACAAGTGAGCTCACGGACTCATGCAGGGTTCACTTCCACAACATATGAAGATCACATGAATTAGCCACCCAGTGCTTATGAATCCTTTGCTTATGTTGTGTGTGTCCAAAGAACAGGCTCTTGATCATTGTGCTTCTCTTTTGTGATGCAGGATAGACAGTTTGGTGTTCTGTTATGTGCCTGCACTACCTTGGAGGAAGGGTGTACTAGATAGACGAGTAAGAGTAACAGTTGAGTCACTTTGAAGCCTGAAAGAACGAGATGAACCGTGAGAAGTGGCTGCGATTGGTGGTTTAGAAGTGTCAGTCACACGAGTTATTGTATTTATCCATTTTTATTTTTCCCGTTAATGTTTTTATTAACATTTATAATATTAAATAAGTAGCATTAGATTTGTCATGAGACATATTTTCATACTGTACTTATTTAGTGTCATAAACATTCTTACTTTAGACACGTTAATAATAGCACAATATCAAGTTCAAGTATCTTGAATTTTTCCTGACTATAAAAAAAATTATCAATATTTATAATATCACATAAGCATAGATTTGTCATGGGATGTATTTTCATACTTAGTATCATAAACATTAATCTTCTTACCTATGTATTTTTTTTTTCAAATTTTAGACACAATAATCAAGGGTCCACCTAGAATTATATTCTTTCGTAGACAGAGGTAGTATGGTAGAGTAGGATGTCTTGTTGAATTAGGCCCTCTACCTATGTTGGTTTTTGCATTTTGTTGTTGAAAACTCTTCTGCAACGCTTTTTTTTTAGGTTCCAGATGGCGTAGATGAAAACTTGGGCACGCCTTCTGTCAGTCACCGAGTTGTCCAGGCCCAATCATGGCAGACCATCAGAGCTTGATTTTTGTGCTCGCTGTGTTTTGAGTGATCATAGATTCAACTTTTGAGCTAATAATGACGACCATATGTGTGAAAGAACAGTAGCCACCAGATGCTTTTTGGTGGTTCCATTTGTGTTCTGCATGGCTGACAAACATGGTTTTGCTTTTGCCTGGCCTCCTCGCTGAATGAATTTATCTAAAGTCGATATCTTTCGTTGGATCTGCAACCAACAGAAAAATCTGCACTTTGGTTCAACCTTGTCCTTCCACACATTCTCCCAAGGATGATCAGGGAAGGAACCAACGAATTGAACATTATAGGTTGATGTTATAGTGTAATTACCATACGATGTGAAGCACCAAGTGATCTGATGAGGTTGATCATTTAGGCCCGGTTCGGTTTGGTAAGCAGGGGATTCATTCTAGTGCGGGGATTCATTCTAGCGCGGGATTCCGGCAAGCAGGGGATTTCAGCAAGTAGGTTTTAATCTAGCTGTTGTGAGGACCCAGCGCAAGGATTTATTCCATAACACTGGAGGAGTGGCTTGATTCCAATTTAAGGCGAGGTGGTTCGCTGAGAATTGACTAGCCAAAGATCCTCATGTGGGCTAACTGAATAGGCGTTTCATCTAGGACCTAGATTTTATCCAGGCCATGGCCACAATCCCAGCCAACCGAACATGGCCTTAGTTGGATTGACCACAATGCTTCCCAAAGATACGTGCAGTATCTTAATTATTGTTCATTGACATATGTCATAGGCTGCGCATCCATAATTTTTTTTTCCGTCAAGAAACTTAAAACACACAGGTGCAATTTGCTTAGGCTCTTCCTTCCAGCCACCTGTCGTGCTGGAAATTTGACTGTAGGAGAGAGAGAAGTACATGCCCTGAAAAGTTACGTTTCTGCAGCGGCGCGTTGGCTGCCTTGGAGATGACAGATGAGAAACCAGCAAGCTCAGCAGGACCCCTAGCTGGCTGCTACTGGTCCATTGAATTATCAGTTTTCATCTTGGGAATTCTCAGAAATGTTTTCCTTGTTAGCCTTATCACTCTTTTCTGTTTCATGTTTCCGGTCTTGGGAAAACATGTTTCATAAAGAAAAATGGGGAAAAGGGATCTTGTCACTCTGGAAACAAGCAACTAGCGCCACAACTGTGGCCACGTTTCAAATCTGACAATGAAGCATCCATTCACACGAACCGTGCAAACATGTCATAATTTCAGACCTCAGAAAGTCTATAGGAGGCCGGCCTAGATACCGTAGCAGGCCAAGCCCAAGCGTGGCGCGGCGGCGTCAACTGCACGTACTCCTACAAGGCATCAAGCGGTCAAGCTGTTGTCGTGCACTCGCCAATCTCGGTGCCTACCGCGCTAGCGTGCTGAGACGAAAGCAAAACCGGCCTTGACTAAGTCTGGGCACAAAACCTGATATTCGAATCCCGAACCCGAAATATCCGCACCCGAATCCGAAAAACCCGAACCCGCAGTACCCGAAGTCTAATTCGGGTAGTGAATGCTATTACCCGAATTTATTTCGAGTAAATCGGGTAGTATGCCCCGGTACCCGATCTATCCGAATTTACATTTTTTTCAAATATGCTGTTGTGATCACTGCCTAGATTTGAAGCATCATTTTTTATTGCACAGTATGGACGATGGATGGTCTATGGAAGACTGGAGCTTGATGCCTTGATTCCTGCCACTGGAGTACTGGACTGTCTGGAGTTGGAGTATGGAGAACTGGCGTCAACCATCATTCTGTTCTGTCTTAGTGTCTCGTCTAAACTCTAAATTAGTGCTTTTGTTGAATGTCGAGTATCAGTACCTTAAGTCTTGAACGTTTAAACCTGTTGGCTGTCGTGGTTTACAGTACTTGCTTTCATTTTGCATTCGCACAAGAGATAAGACTATTTAGTATTATCGTGTTGCAGTTTGGCACCTGTGGTTTGTCACACCCGGTTTTAAGGACAAAACCAGACATACACCATATGTGAAATAAAGTAGTCAAATCTCACATATAGCCACAGATAAGTGTAATATCAAGAGACAAATGCTTAATATACATAACACAATGGTATAAAATATACCTTAAAGAGCAACACAGCGGAAAGACAACTCCGAACACCGGGTGTAGACTTCACTCCAGGAACAAACTAACTGGTTGATCACAAGCCTAACAATTCCAGAATCTAACAGTCTGGTACCCTTCCTGAGATGTGGGAAATAGCAAGAGTGAGTCCATGTCGAACTCAGCAAATATATCATGGGGTTCATGAAGCTCAAAAGGTTTGACACGGGTTTACTGCAATAGCTTTTACTGAGTCATCTTTTAGCAATTGAGTAGCAACAAGTTTACCATAAGCCCAAATAACCTCATGATCATGTAAACGTGAATAACGTATAGCAATAAACAATAATCATTAGTGAGCATCAATATCAATAGTATTATCATTATCATCAATGTTCATCATTTATTCTGTAAGGGTCCAAGGCCACTCGTGACCGTGAGCACGGCTGTTATAACAGTTTTACACTCTGCAGAGGTTGTACACTTTCACTGTGAGTCATGATTACCCATATGCCCGGGATCGACTCCCAAAACACTTCCAAGGTGAGCAGGCAGGGAAACACTATGAAGCCTTTCAAAGGTTCGTTGTTGGGCATTCTTAACGTCACTACCAAAAGTAGACTTAGTTTTCTAATTCTGATAACGGCGTCAAAAATGCCAAACATATCCCTCATGCCACTTAAGCCAAGTTGTCATCCCCAGCATGACACGAGAGACGCGGTATTGAAATATGCAATTGCTCATCAAGATAAATAATAAAAGGGATCTGCAAGCGCACAGATTAATACCGATGTAGCATTTTAACCGGGAAGTATTCCAGGTATCGTTATTTATATTTTTACCACTGGGAAGGGATTTCTAAGTATCATGGTTGATAATGGAATGAGAATATGGAACTGAGTACACATCATTGCATGTATAACCGTGAGTATTTATCAATCTCTTTATACAGGTATAAATGTCACATTAAGTAAAGGTAAAGTGATAATGATGACATAGATAATTAATCTGATCAGCTAGCCACATATAATAATGATAAGCACCTCAACAGATATTCTAGCAAGTCATTAGCATGGAATTAGGATGAACTACAAAGATATTCCCTAAGTTATTATTAACTATAAAGTCTAGCATATCATAGTTAGTGCAATTATACTTGGCAATCATGGTGAGAAAAGACTATATCCATGCATAGTGAATATTAGCAAGGAAGATGAAGAACATAGCAATCACTCCCCTGTAATAGTGTTGCTCTGCCTGCCCTATACACGAGAGGGGGACTATATAAGAATCAACGAAGCTGTCACTATCGCGAACTACCCCACAATCCGGCATATAGGGTGCAATCGCAGATAAATACGGTATAGACACCACGTCTACACAATAATTATCATTCACCCACTGTACACATGGATAAACGCTATACGATCCTAGGCATGTATATAATTCCAATCTAACTAAGCCAAGCATATAACTATGATAAACTAAGAACAATATAATTGCAAATATAATCAAGTAGAGCAAAGTCATAACCAATATATTGAAATAGAACAAAGTCATATTCAAATATTGAAGAACAAAGATGAACAATTGAAGAACAAGAGAGGAATTACCAAGAATCCTCTTGACAGATCCGAGAACCAATTGAAGATTGACTCCTTCTAGTTCTAATCCTATATAGCTATGCTAACTAGAGATCTAGTTGATGTGGTGGCTCTAGGGCTTGATCAGAGGCTCTCCTCCTGAATTAGGGTTTGAGGTATGAGACGAGGGCCTCTCCTCCAGGGGCAGGGGCCTTGCTTATATAGCCCTTTCGGATGAATCTGGGCCGTCGGATCAAACCGACATTGAACGGACGGTTTTCCTTGATCCTATAGATCGGTGGAGCATAATCCTCGAGGCGGAGCCTGATTGGCTCCGGGGCCAGGGCGGGCGCCCTGTGTCCGGCTCCGTTACGCCTCCCGTTCGTTCTCGTGGCTTCTGGACTCTTCTAGATGTAAGATAATTACGTGTTCGGTTAATATCCCGTCATTAATCCGACATGTGGGCCTTTCTTCCATATTTCCTGATAACCCCCTGCAGAAATAGATAAACAGCAAAACTCGTGGAATTCTGTTAGATAAAACCCTAAGTCTAGGTGTTGGTTTCATTTGGATCCTTTTCTCTATTTATTTGATAGTTATAATTGATACTTAAGGACCGTCAACAAACTCCCCCAAGCTTACCTCTTGCTCGTCCCTGAGCAAGGAGAGACTCAGTAGTTGCTGAAATGCCTTTGAATTTTGACGGTACACATGCTTTCAAATAGAGTCTCATATCTGAGTTAAAGTAAACTGTCAAGACTTAAAACTTACTCATTATACCTTTCACCATGGGGCTTGCAACCGTCACCTTTGTCTTGAGCGGTTAAAAGATAGAACAGTCTAGTCAAGCGCCATGTCTCTTATTCTTGATTAGCTATAGCTCTTAGAGTTTTTTTGTAGATTTTCAAATAAAACTCAGAGATTCCTTGTATGACTCTCTCAGGTCTCTCTTTTGTGGTATTTCTGGATCCTCACCAAGGCAGTAATGATGTCTGCCTTCTCTCAAAGCAAAGTATGTAGTATTTGTGGTATAAGGCAGAGTGACATTGCCTTCTCTCTCATCCTATTCTAATAAGGCTTTTGATATCTGGAGCTCATCGGTGGGAGATAAAGTATACATACTTACTAGACATTTATTGCATAGTCAAACCATGGATCCAGAGAAACAAGCCAATAAGTCAAATCAAGATGTGCATGTGTGGCGAATAAATGGTGTATGGTGGTAGTGATGATAACAATGGTGAAAGTCTAATTCTACTTTTGCTCTTTTTGAGGGGATACGTACCTTTCTTGCTTTTAAAGCTCTTGAGGAGAATGAGGTGCTCTATATTTTCTTCTTTTTTTTTCTCTCAGGTGGGTATCTTGTACCCCTAATTCTACTGTCGGACACTTGTCTATTTTTACCTCTCTTCTCACACTTTTTCTTTTTTTTTCATCGAGGTTCCGAGCACTTGCTCCTTTTTATTTCCTCGTATCTTTTTCTTTTCGAGGTTCCGGGCACTTGCCCCTTTTTATTTCCTCGTATAGAGCACTCATCTCCTTAGAACAATATAGCAAGTGGTAGTAACCAAAATAGCTTGAGCATTTATTTCACAGGGGATAACAAGAATGGAAAAATATTTTTGGCTATTCTCTCCCGGATTAGGAGTAGAATAATTTTATGTGGATCTGGAGATGAGAATGAGTGGATATATGTGGATGCGTACTTCCGGAGTAGAAGCAGCATGTATGAGTGATCGTGCAAGTGAATCTTGATTTTAACCGCATGACAAGCTCCTAAGGGTCTACACAGCTTGACTATACTCAATGCTCATAAGCAGTAAAAAGTAAATGTATGGCTTAAAGTCTAGCAAGCATGTATGTATGGCTGTGGTAGGAACTTAAACTCTCATCATACAGGAACTCATCATGTAGCATTTTAAAATTTTCAAAGATAAAATTCTCCAGAATTCTAGCATCTCTAGGAATAGATAAACAGCAGCTCAACCTTCCCATATCATATCCGTTAACAACTTAGACTTTAGATCAAGTTCTCTTCCCACAAGTTCAGGTTTTGAACAAGCTTTAAATGATAACAGTTATGTCTAAACTTAGAGAGAGGACTTCAAATTTGAAAGTTAGGCAAAGCAACTATTCATCATATCCATGCTAGAGTTTTATTATTATCTAGATTCAGTTTAGCATAGCCACTTTATTTATTTATTAAAACACACTAAGCAAAAGATATAGGTATATATATATAAGCACAAAATCTTTATTTGGTTTTTTTTCATAGTTATGTATATTTTTATTTTTATAGGGTAGAAGTATAAATATAAAGATAAAGATAGAAATACTTAGCAAGATAATGGGGGTGCTCTCCCCCAAGCTGGATCTTGACATAATCTCTTCTGATGTAGCTAGCAGATGGCGGAGATGTATTTGAAAGTCGGTAGCACCCTGACAGCGATTAGAATGTCCTCCGTCTGCTAGTCTCCTTGAATTCTGTGAAGCTCAAATAGACAACAAAGCTTTGTGGAACTGATTAAGTGTTAGCATAAATATCTAGCTTTTATCATGCTGAGCCTCCTTGATTTTTTTTATGTTTTTTTATTTTATAAAGCAGAAGAAAATATTTATGTATTTATTATATATATATTTTTTTTATGCCACCACAGTGAATGTACTTATGGGTTTTATGCCACTCGCATACTCACATGGGGCTTTAGGATTTTTAACATTTTTATTTTCTTTTTAAGATAGTATGAATATAATTAACTAAGCAAACTATTTAAGATAAAGTAAATAATTAAAATGAAAGGATAACTACCAAGTTACCTCTTAGCAAGGCGTTCGATGTTTTTAAGTCCTCCGAACGGGACTCTTATTCGTTCAGTCGTCCTAGGACTTGGTGGATGGCGTAGTCGGTGTTTTCGGCAGCGCCTCTTCTTCATGTACAACTGTCTTTTCTTTCCATACCACTTCTCCTTCATAATCTGCCCATCCGTCCTTGATGACCTGTTGCTTCTGATTGTGGTTACGCCGCCTTCTTCTTGTCCTGACCTGCTTGGATTCTTCAAATACATAGTTAGGGTCAGTAAAGTAAAGACGTACCTTCTCAGAGGGGAAGTGCATGTGGACTTCTCCAGTTCCAATGTAAATGATTGCTTTGACAGTACTAAGGAATGGTCTTCCAAGAATGATGGGTGGATCGTATTCATCTTCTCCCATGTCAATAACCTGAAAGTCTGTATGGACAAAGTGATCGTCTATCTTGACAGGGACGTCAGTTACTGTACCTTCGACCTGTCGGAATGTCTGATCTGCCATCTGGAGCTAAATATATGTTGGGTTTAAGGGCATGGTTCCGAACAGAAGTTCATAGGTGACCTTGGCCATTATGTTGACGCCCGACCCAGTGTCGCAAAGTGTCTTGTAGAAGTGGGACCCATTAATGGAGCAATAAATGCTTGGCATACCTGGGTCGTCCTTCTTAGGCAAGAACGGTGACTTGAGTTGGCGATCTTGACCTTTGTGCACGACAGAGACCATCTTAGCTGTCTCGGTCCATACTTGCTTCTTGCTCTTGTTCCTCCTATTGGTCCTCTTCCTTGGTTCATATTGGGGTTGCTCTGGGATTTGTGCGGTCTTGTTCTTGAAGGAAAACGTTTCCTTCCTCCCCTTGATGTAGAAACTGATCTTGGCAGCACTAGCATAGATGACAGCTCCCGCGGTGTTCAGGAATGGTCTCCCTAGGATGACGGGAGCCCTCTCATCAGAACCGGTCTCTATCACTACGAAGTCTGCTGGAGCGTACGAGGAACCCACTCGGACACAGATGTTCTTCAATATTCCTCTCGGAAAACTCAGTGTCCTATCTGCAAGCTGCAAACACATGGTTGTTTCTAATAATGGTTGTGAAAAGAGTTTTTCATAGAGTACCCTGGGCATGATGTTGACGCTGGAGCCAAAGTCACAGAGTGCTTCTGGGAAGTCTCGCATGCCGATGGAGATCGGGATGACGGGGCGTCCTGGATCGCCTCTCTTGACCGGCAGACGGTCAATACTTACTTCCACGATAGGGTTACTCCAGTAATCTCCTGCATCAAACATGTCTACAAGATTTGCAGATTCTAGTCCTTCCGGTTGTGATGGTATACCGGGGTTAGTAGCAGGAACAGCAGCAGCTATTTGATTCAACTGAGATTCAATCATTTTATTAAAGGTAATCTGGTTCTTGATGTCAGTAGAGAAATTATCCATTCTATTATTTATATTTTCTAGTATTTTATCATTAGATGCCAATTTCTTAGACAGGTTATCCATTAGCTTTCCTTGGTTGGATACTAACTCTCTCAAAGGTGGATAATTATTATTATTATTGAAAGAATTGTTACCTTGGTAATTACCTGAGTAGTTAGGCCTCTGTTGATTCCAACCTTGATTCTGCTGAGGACGGTTGTAATAGTTGTTGTTGTTATTGTTGATGTAGTTCACGTCCTCCAGCAACTCAGGACAGTGATTGTCCGAGTGTCCAGTACCTCCACACTCCTCACAAGTCATGTGGGAGTCGTAGACGTGCATGACTTCTTTCTTTTCTGCAGCTCGATCATCGAGCTTCTTCATGAGTAGGTCTAGCTTGGCAGATAGCATGTCTACCTCCTTGAGCTGGTGCATACCTCCACCTCTCTTGCGTGTCTGAGTTCTTTCTTCATTCCAACCTTGGTTGGATGCCATCTTCTCCACAAGAGCTGTGGCTTGAGGTATGGTGAGTGATAGGAATGCTCCTCCAGCTGCAGCATCCATAGTTTCACGGGTACTGTTAATGAGCCCATGATAAAATGTCTGCATCAGCAGCCAGCTTTCCATTCCATGATGGGGACATTCTAGGATGTAGTCTTGGAAACGCTCCCATGCTTCTGGAACGGATTCATCATGTTGTTGCTGAAAACTTGTAATCTTCCCACGGAGAGCATTGGTCTTACCCATGGAAAAGAATTTGGCCAGAAAGTTCGTGGAGCAGAGTGCCCACGTAGTGTTCTTCTCCTTTGTAGCGTAGAACCACTGCTTCGCTCTCCCCAACAGTGAGAATGGGAAAAGGCGAAGTAGTATGGCGTCTCTGGGGACATCAGCCATGGTGAAAGTGCTGCAGATCTCCAGGAAGTGTTGAAGATGAGCACTAGCATCTTCGTGTGGCTTCCCACAGAACTGGTTAGCTTGCACCATGTTGATGAGCCCAGGCTTGAGCTCGAAGTTGCGGTCGATCTCCCCAGCAGGTCCAGTGCGGATGTTGTCCGTAGTGGGAGCTGAGAACTCGCGGATCGACTTGTTCGCCATGGCTTCGAATTCAGTCGACAAATTCCGGATGAAACTTCGGCGGTCTTCGGATTTGGATGAAGCTTTGTGCTGAAGTGTTGACGATGTCTTCTTGAGCTTGGCTCTTGTTCTTCTGAATAAGGCTTCGGGATCGTCAACAAAGTTGTCTGGAAGATGTCTTCTATTCATGCATCACCCTGCAATAAATAATCAAAATGGAAAATACAGGGGTAAAACTGTATAAGAGAATTGATAAGCTCGATCAGATTAGTGATGCAAATGATGACTCAAAGTTCCGTATTCATTCCTACTTAGTAATCAACCTTCCCCGGCAACGGCGCCAAAAATGCTTGTTGGGCATTCTTAACGTCACTACCAAAAGTAGACTTAGTTTTCTAATTCTGATAACGGCGCCAAAAATGCCAAACCTATCCCTCATGCCACTTAAGCCAAGTTGTCATCCCCAGCATGGCACGAGAGACGCGGTATTGAA
>JAKOGQ010000073.1:0-11238 GCA_022457205.1 Saccharum spontaneum
CCTAAACATGTCCTTAGCAAAGTATGGATGGTATGCCAAACAACTTTACCTTGCTATGTCGGAGGAGAGGCATGTCATATAGGAATGTGGGGGTGCACTCATCTCAAGTTGGAGAAGTCAAGTATGTTCAATTCATTCTTCAACTTGTAAAATCTCTTTTCATCAAGTGGCTTTGTGAATATGTCGGCTAGTTGATCTTCGGTGCCAATGCTCTCAATGCTAATATCACCCTTTTGTTGATGGTCTCTTATAAAGTGATGCCTTATGTCAATGTGCTTTGTTCTTGAATGTTGAACCGGATTTTGAGTCATCTTGATAGCACTTTCATTGTCACAAAACAATGGCACATTCTTGAACTTGATTCCAAAGTCATTCAAGGTGCCAACACCTCTCTACTGCTTAAACTTCACCGCCTTCGCAAATGTGCCAACACCAACAAGTGATCACCATCTTGTGCTCGTGTGTTAGCATTTTCACAAACATTTTCTAAGGCGTTATGTTAGCTCTTTACTAGATCCTAAATGCATATGCTCAAGACATTGATCTAGTGGCACTTGATTTCAGAGCTAACCGTGATTGCCCCTCTTGATAGTCGGCTATGTATCCTAAACCCGGTCAATCACTTCTCTACTCATCTTAGACCGGCAAAAGGAAAACCCTATGATTATACCTTTGCCTTGCGCTCTTAGATCCTTCTCCTTCACTTGATCATCATGTCCATCATTTCATGTGCATCTCCACCATGATCATCATTTCATGTCCATGCACCATTTCTTTGTGATCTTGTGGCCACAACTCCTTGCCACATCCTCCTCCATCACATGTTGCTTATGCCTAGCTTAATCACACTTGATACAATAGCATTAGCAACTTGGTGTCATTAATTACCAAAACCAAACTTGGGCTTTCACCTCCTTCCTTTTATGCCCGCGCCTCTGCGTCCGGCCCGCCCGTGGCTTCGCCGCGCCGGTTGCCCTTCCGCCTTCCACCTCGCTCGCACGGTGCCGCCTAGGAAAACGAATAAAATTTGACAAACGGACGGCCAAAAACCAATTATTGAAAAAAAATGACAAACAAACAAAAAAGGGAATGCAACACGAGGACTTCCCAGGAGGTCACCCATCCTAGTACTACTCTCGCCCAAGCACGCTTAACTTCGGAGTTCTGATGGGATCCGGTGCTTTAGTGCTGGTATGATCGCATCCGACATACCTTGCGTCCTCCTTCCTTTTATGCCCGCGCCTCCGCGTCCGGCCCGCCCGTGGCTTCGCCGCGCCGGTTGCCCTTCCGCCTTCCACCTCGCTCGCACGGTGCCGCCTAGGAAAACGAATAAAATTTGACAAACGGACGGCCAAAAACCAATTTTTGAAAAAAAATGACAAACAAACAAAAAAGGGAATGCAACACGAGGACTTCCCAGGAGGTCACCCATCCTAGTACTACTCTCGCCCAAGCACGCTTAACTTCGGAGTTCTGATGGGATCCGGTGCTTTAGTGCTGGTATGATCGCATCCGACATACCTTGCGTCCTCCTTCCTTTTATGCCCGCGCCTCCGCGTCCGGCCCGCCCGTGGCTTCGCCGCGCCGGTTGCCCTTCCGCCTTCCACCTCGCTCGCACGGTGCCGCCTAGGAAAACGAATAAAATTTGACAAACGGACGGCCAAAAACCAATTTTTGAAAAAAAATGACAAACAAACAAAAAAGGGAATGCAACACGAGGACTTCCCAGGAGGTCACCCATCCTAGTACTACTCTCGCCCAAGCACGCTTAACTTCGGAGTTCTGATGGGATCCGGTGCTTTAGTGCTGGTATGATCGCATCCGACATACCTTGCGTCCTCCTTCCTTTTATGCCCGCGCCTCCGCGTCCGGCCCGCCCGTGGCTTCGCCGCGCCGGTTGCCCTTCCGCCTTCCACCTCGCTCGCACGGTGCCGCCTAGGAAAACGAATAAAATTTGACAAACGGACGGCCAAAAACCAATTTTTGAAAAAAAATGACAAACAAACAAAAAAGGGAATGCAACACGAGGACTTCCCAGGAGGTCACCCATCCTAGTACTACTCTCGCCCAAGCACGCTTAACTTCGGAGTTCTGATGGGATCCGGTGCTTTAGTGCTGGTATGATCGCATCCGACATACCTTGCGTCCTCCTTCCTTTTATGCCCGCGCCTCCGCGTCCGGCCCGCCCGTGGCTTCGCCGCGCCGGTTGCCCTTCCGCCTTCCACCTCGCTCGCACGGTGCCGCCTAGGAAAACGAATAAAATTTGACAAACGGACGGCCAAAAACCAATTTTTGAAAAAAAATGACAAACAAACAAAAAAGGGAATGCAACACGAGGACTTCCCAGGAGGTCACCCATCCTAGTACTACTCTCGCCCAAGCACGCTTAACTTCGGAGTTCTGATGGGATCCGGTGCTTTAGTGCTGGTATGATCGCATCCGACATACCTTGCGTCCTCCTTCCTTTTATGCCCGCGCCTCCGCGTCCGGCCCGCCCGTGGCTTCGCCGCGCCGGTTGCCCTTCCGCCTTCCACCTCGCTCGCACGGTGCCGCCTAGGAAAACGAATAAAATTTGACAAACGGACGGCCAAAAACCAATTTTTGAAAAAAAATGACAAACAAACAAAAAAGGGAATGCAACACGAGGACTTCCCAGGAGGTCACCCATCCTAGTACTACTCTCGCCCAAGCACGCTTAACTTCGGAGTTCTGATGGGATCCGGTGCTTTAGTGCTGGTATGATCGCATCCGACATACCTTGCGTCCTCCTTCCTTTTATGCCCGCGCCTCCGCGTCCGGCCCGCCCGTGGCTTCGCCGCGCCGGTTGCCCTTCCGCCTTCCACCTCGCTCGCACGGTGCCGCCTAGGAAAACGAATAAAATTTGACAAACGGACGGCCAAAAACCAATTTTTGAAAAAAAATGACAAACAAACAAAAAAGGGAATGCAACACGAGGACTTCCCAGGAGGTCACCCATCCTAGTACTACTCTCGCCCAAGCACGCTTAACTTCGGAGTTCTGATGGGATCCGGTGCTTTAGTGCTGGTATGATCGCATCCGACATACCTTGCGTCCTCCTTCCTTTTATGCCCGCGCCTCCGCGTCCGGCCCGCCCGTGGCTTCGCCGCGCCGGTTGCCCTTCCGCCTTCCACCTCGCTCGCACGGTGCCGCCTAGGAAAACGAATAAAATTTGACAAACGGACGGCCAAAAACCAATTTTTGAAAAAAAATGACAAACAAACAAAAAAGGGAATGCAACACGAGGACTTCCCAGGAGGTCACCCATCCTAGTACTACTCTCGCCCAAGCACGCTTAACTTCGGAGTTCTGATGGGATCCGGTGCTTTAGTGCTGGTATGATCGCATCCGACATACCTTGCGTCCTCCTTCCTTTTATGCCCGCGCCTCCGCGTCCGGCCCGCCCGTGGCTTCGCCGCGCCGGTTGCCCTTCCGCCTTCCACCTCGCTCGCACGGTGCCGCCTAGGAAAACGAATAAAATTTGACAAACGGACGGCCAAAAACCAATTTTTGAAAAAAAATGACAAACAAACAAAAAAGGGAATGCAACACGAGGACTTCCCAGGAGGTCACCCATCCTAGTACTACTCTCGCCCAAGCACGCTTAACTTCGGAGTTCTGATGGGATCCGGTGCTTTAGTGCTGGTATGATCGCATCCGACATACCTTGCGTCCTCCTTCCTTTTATGCCCGCGCCTCCGCGTCCGGCCCGCCCGTGGCTTCGCCGCGCCGGTTGCCCTTCCGCCTTCCACCTCGCTCGCACGGTGCCGCCTAGGAAAACGAATAAAATTTGACAAACGGACGGCCAAAAACCAATTTTTGAAAAAAAATGACAAACAAACAAAAAAGGGAATGCAACACGAGGACTTCCCAGGAGGTCACCCATCCTAGTACTACTCTCGCCCAAGCACGCTTAACTTCGGAGTTCTGATGGGATCCGGTGCTTTAGTGCTGGTATGATCGCATCCGACATACCTTGCGTCCTCCTTCCTTTTATGCCCGCGCCTCCGCGTCCGGCCCGCCCGTGGCTTCGCCGCGCCGGTTGCCCTTCCGCCTTCCACCTCGCTCGCACGGTGCCGCCTAGGAAAACGAATAAAATTTGACAAACGGACGGCCAAAAACCAATTTTTGAAAAAAAATGACAAACAAACAAAAAAGGGAATGCAACACGAGGACTTCCCAGGAGGTCACCCATCCTAGTACTACTCTCGCCCAAGCACGCTTAACTTCGGAGTTCTGATGGGATCCGGTGCTTTAGTGCTGGTATGATCGCATCCGACATACCTTGCGTCCTCCTTCCTTTTATGCCCGCGCCTCCGCGTCCGGCCCGCCCGTGGCTTCGCCGCGCCGGTTGCCCTTCCGCCTTCCACCTCGCTCGCACGGTGCCGCCTAGGAAAACGAATAAAATTTGACAAACGGACGGCCAAAAACCAATTTTTGAAAAAAAATGACAAACAAACAAAAAAGGGAATGCAACACGAGGACTTCCCAGGAGGTCACCCATCCTAGTACTACTCTCGCCCAAGCACGCTTAACTTCGGAGTTCTGATGGGATCCGGTGCTTTAGTGCTGGTATGATCGCATCCGACATACCTTGCGTCCTCCTTCCTTTTATGCCCGCGCCTCCGCGTCCGGCCCGCCCGTGGCTTCGCCGCGCCGGTTGCCCTTCCGCCTTCCACCTCGCTCGCACGGTGCCGCCTAGGAAAACGAATAAAATTTGACAAACGGACGGCCAAAAACCAATTTTTGAAAAAAAATGACAAACAAACAAAAAAGGGAATGCAACACGAGGACTTCCCAGGAGGTCACCCATCCTAGTACTACTCTCGCCCAAGCACGCTTAACTTCGGAGTTCTGATGGGATCCGGTGCTTTAGTGCTGGTATGATCGCATCCGACATACCTTGCGTCCTCCTTCCTTTTATGCCCGCGCCTCCGCGTCCGGCCCGCCCGTGGCTTCGCCGCGCCGGTTGCCCTTCCGCCTTCCACCTCGCTCGCACGGTGCCGCCTAGGAAAACGAATAAAATTTGACAAACGGACGGCCAAAAACCAATTTTTGAAAAAAAATGACAAACAAACAAAAAAGGGAATGCAACACGAGGACTTCCCAGGAGGTCACCCATCCTAGTACTACTCTCGCCCAAGCACGCTTAACTTCGGAGTTCTGATGGGATCCGGTGCTTTAGTGCTGGTATGATCGCATCCGACATACCTTGCGTCCTCCTTCCTTTTATGCCCGCGCCTCCGCGTCCGGCCCGCCCGTGGCTTCGCCGCGCCGGTTGCCCTTCCGCCTTCCACCTCGCTCGCACGGTGCCGCCTAGGAAAACGAATAAAATTTGACAAACGGACGGCCAAAAACCAATTTTTGAAAAAAAATGACAAACAAACAAAAAAGGGAATGCAACACGAGGACTTCCCAGGAGGTCACCCATCCTAGTACTACTCTCGCCCAAGCACGCTTAACTTCGGAGTTCTGATGGGATCCGGTGCTTTAGTGCTGGTATGATCGCATCCGACATACCTTGCGTCCTCCTTCCTTTTATGCCCGCGCCTCCGCGTCCGGCCCGCCCGTGGCTTCGCCGCGCCGGTTGCCCTTCCGCCTTCCACCTCGCTCGCACGGTGCCGCCTAGGAAAACGAATAAAATTTGACAAACGGACGGCCAAAAACCAATTTTTGAAAAAAAATGACAAACAAACAAAAAAGGGAATGCAACACGAGGACTTCCCAGGAGGTCACCCATCCTAGTACTACTCTCGCCCAAGCACGCTTAACTTCGGAGTTCTGATGGGATCCGGTGCTTTAGTGCTGGTATGATCGCATCCGACATACCTTGCGTCCTCCTTCCTTTTATGCCCGCGCCTCCGCGTCCGGCCCGCCCGTGGCTTCGCCGCGCCGGTTGCCCTTCCGCCTTCCACCTCGCTCGCACGGTGCCGCCTAGGAAAACGAATAAAATTTGACAAACGGACGGCCAAAAACCAATTTTTGAAAAAAAATGACAAACAAACAAAAAAGGGAATGCAACACGAGGACTTCCCAGGAGGTCACCCATCCTAGTACTACTCTCGCCCAAGCACGCTTAACTTCGGAGTTCTGATGGGATCCGGTGCTTTAGTGCTGGTATGATCGCATCCGACATACCTTGCGTCCTCCTTCCTTTTATGCCCGCGCCTCCGCGTCCGGCCCGCCCGTGGCTTCGCCGCGCCGGTTGCCCTTCCGCCTTCCACCTCGCTCGCACGGTGCCGCCTAGGAAAACGAATAAAATTTGACAAACGGACGGCCAAAAACCAATTTTTGAAAAAAAATGACAAACAAACAAAAAAGGGAATGCAACACGAGGACTTCCCAGGAGGTCACCCATCCTAGTACTACTCTCGCCCAAGCACGCTTAACTTCGGAGTTCTGATGGGATCCGGTGCTTTAGTGCTGGTATGATCGCATCCGACATACCTTGCGTCCTCCTTCCTTTTATGCCCGCGCCTCCGCGTCCGGCCCGCCCGTGGCTTCGCCGCGCCGGTTGCCCTTCCGCCTTCCACCTCGCTCGCACGGTGCCGCCTAGGAAAACGAATAAAATTTGACAAACGGACGGCCAAAAACCAATTTTTGAAAAAAAATGACAAACAAACAAAAAAGGGAATGCAACACGAGGACTTCCCAGGAGGTCACCCATCCTAGTACTACTCTCGCCCAAGCACGCTTAACTTCGGAGTTCTGATGGGATCCGGTGCTTTAGTGCTGGTATGATCGCATCCGACATACCTTGCGTCCTCCTTCCTTTTATGCCCGCGCCTCCGCGTCCGGCCCGCCCGTGGCTTCGCCGCGCCGGTTGCCCTTCCGCCTTCCACCTCGCTCGCACGGTGCCGCCTAGGAAAACGAATAAAATTTGACAAACGGACGGCCAAAAACCAATTTTTGAAAAAAAATGACAAACAAACAAAAAAGGGAATGCAACACGAGGACTTCCCAGGAGGTCACCCATCCTAGTACTACTCTCGCCCAAGCACGCTTAACTTCGGAGTTCTGATGGGATCCGGTGCTTTAGTGCTGGTATGATCGCATCCGACATACCTTGCGTCCTCCTTCCTTTTATGCCCGCGCCTCCGCGTCCGGCCCGCCCGTGGCTTCGCCGCGCCGGTTGCCCTTCCGCCTTCCACCTCGCTCGCACGGTGCCGCCTAGGAAAACGAATAAAATTTGACAAACGGACGGCCAAAAACCAATTTTTGAAAAAAAATGACAAACAAACAAAAAAGGGAATGCAACACGAGGACTTCCCAGGAGGTCACCCATCCTAGTACTACTCTCGCCCAAGCACGCTTAACTTCGGAGTTCTGATGGGATCCGGTGCTTTAGTGCTGGTATGATCGCATCCGACATACCTTGCGTCCTCCTTCCTTTTATGCCCGCGCCTCCGCGTCCGGCCCGCCCGTGGCTTCGCCGCGCCGGTTGCCCTTCCGCCTTCCACCTCGCTCGCACGGTGCCGCCTAGGAAAACGAATAAAATTTGACAAACGGACGGCCAAAAACCAATTTTTGAAAAAAAATGACAAACAAACAAAAAAGGGAATGCAACACGAGGACTTCCCAGGAGGTCACCCATCCTAGTACTACTCTCGCCCAAGCACGCTTAACTTCGGAGTTCTGATGGGATCCGGTGCTTTAGTGCTGGTATGATCGCATCCGACATACCTTGCGTCCTCCTTCCTTTTATGCCCGCGCCTCCGCGTCCGGCCCGCCCGTGGCTTCGCCGCGCCGGTTGCCCTTCCGCCTTCCACCTCGCTCGCACGGTGCCGCCTAGGAAAACGAATAAAATTTGACAAACGGACGGCCAAAAACCAATTTTTGAAAAAAAATGACAAACAAACAAAAAAGGGAATGCAACACGAGGACTTCCCAGGAGGTCACCCATCCTAGTACTACTCTCGCCCAAGCACGCTTAACTTCGGAGTTCTGATGGGATCCGGTGCTTTAGTGCTGGTATGATCGCATCCGACATACCTTGCGTCCTCCTTCCTTTTATGCCCGCGCCTCCGCGTCCGGCCCGCCCGTGGCTTCGCCGCGCCGGTTGCCCTTCCGCCTTCCACCTCGCTCGCACGGTGCCGCCTAGGAAAACGAATAAAATTTGACAAACGGACGGCCAAAAACCAATTTTTGAAAAAAAATGACAAACAAACAAAAAAGGGAATGCAACACGAGGACTTCCCAGGAGGTCACCCATCCTAGTACTACTCTCGCCCAAGCACGCTTAACTTCGGAGTTCTGATGGGATCCGGTGCTTTAGTGCTGGTATGATCGCATCCGACATACCTTGCGTCCTCCTTCCTTTTATGCCCGCGCCTCCGCGTCCGGCCCGCCCGTGGCTTCGCCGCGCCGGTTGCCCTTCCGCCTTCCACCTCGCTCGCACGGTGCCGCCTAGGAAAACGAATAAAATTTGACAAACGGACGGCCAAAAACCAATTTTTGAAAAAAAATGACAAACAAACAAAAAAGGGAATGCAACACGAGGACTTCCCAGGAGGTCACCCATCCTAGTACTACTCTCGCCCAAGCACGCTTAACTTCGGAGTTCTGATGGGATCCGGTGCTTTAGTGCTGGTATGATCGCATCCGACATACCTTGCGTCCTCCTTCCTTTTATGCCCGCGCCTCCGCGTCCGGCCCGCCCGTGGCTTCGCCGCGCCGGTTGCCCTTCCGCCTTCCACCTCGCTCGCACGGTGCCGCCTAGGAAAACGAATAAAATTTGACAAACGGACGGCCAAAAACCAATTTTTGAAAAAAAATGACAAACAAACAAAAAAGGGAATGCAACACGAGGACTTCCCAGGAGGTCACCCATCCTAGTACTACTCTC
Organism: Saccharum spontaneum; assembly: GCA_022457205.1. Taxonomy (NCBI): domain Eukaryota; kingdom Viridiplantae; phylum Streptophyta; class Magnoliopsida; order Poales; family Poaceae; genus Saccharum; species Saccharum spontaneum. The sequence continues at coordinate 8,864 of JAKOGQ010000073.1, forward strand.
GCCCAAGCACGCTTAACTTCGGAGTTCTGATGGGATCCGGTGCTTTAGTGCTGGTATGATCGCATCCGACATACCTTGCGTCCTCCTTCCTTTTATGCCCGCGCCTCCGCGTCCGGCCCGCCCGTGGCTTCGCCGCGCCGGTTGCCCTTCCGCCTTCCACCTCGCTCGCACGGTGCCGCCTAGGAAAACGAATAAAATTTGACAAACGGACGGCCAAAAACCAATTTTTGAAAAAAAATGACAAACAAACAAAAAAGGGAATGCAACACGAGGACTTCCCAGGAGGTCACCCATCCTAGTACTACTCTCGCCCAAGCACGCTTAACTTCGGAGTTCTGATGGGATCCGGTGCTTTAGTGCTGGTATGATCGCATCCGACATACCTTGCGTCCTCCTTCCTTTTATGCCCGCGCCTCCGCGTCCGGCCCGCCCGTGGCTTCGCCGCGCCGGTTGCCCTTCCGCCTTCCACCTCGCTCGCACGGTGCCGCCTAGGAAAACGAATAAAATTTGACAAACGGACGGCCAAAAACCAATTTTTGAAAAAAAATGACAAACAAACAAAAAAGGGAATGCAACACGAGGACTTCCCAGGAGGTCACCCATCCTAGTACTACTCTCGCCCAAGCACGCTTAACTTCGGAGTTCTGATGGGATCCGGTGCTTTAGTGCTGGTATGATCGCATCCGACATACCTTGCGTCCTCCTTCCTTTTATGCCCGCGCCTCCGCGTCCGGCCCGCCCGTGGCTTCGCCGCGCCGGTTGCCCTTCCGCCTTCCACCTCGCTCGCACGGTGCCGCCTAGGAAAACGAATAAAATTTGACAAACGGACGGCCAAAAACCAATTTTTGAAAAAAAATGACAAACAAACAAAAAAGGGAATGCAACACGAGGACTTCCCAGGAGGTCACCCATCCTAGTACTACTCTCGCCCAAGCACGCTTAACTTCGGAGTTCTGATGGGATCCGGTGCTTTAGTGCTGGTATGATCGCATCCGACATACCTTGCGTCCTCCTTCCTTTTATGCCCGCGCCTCCGCGTCCGGCCCGCCCGTGGCTTCGCCGCGCCGGTTGCCCTTCCGCCTTCCACCTCGCTCGCACGGTGCCGCCTAGGAAAACGAATAAAATTTGACAAACGGACGGCCAAAAACCAATTTTTGAAAAAAAATGACAAACAAACAAAAAAGGGAATGCAACACGAGGACTTCCCAGGAGGTCACCCATCCTAGTACTACTCTCGCCCAAGCACGCTTAACTTCGGAGTTCTGATGGGATCCGGTGCTTTAGTGCTGGTATGATCGCATCCGACATACCTTGCGTCCTCCTTCCTTTTATGCCCGCGCCTCCGCGTCCGGCCCGCCCGTGGCTTCGCCGCGCCGGTTGCCCTTCCGCCTTCCACCTCGCTCGCACGGTGCCGCCTAGGAAAACGAATAAAATTTGACAAACGGACGGCCAAAAACCAATTTTTGAAAAAAAATGACAAACAAACAAAAAAGGGAATGCAACACGAGGACTTCCCAGGAGGTCACCCATCCTAGTACTACTCTCGCCCAAGCACGCTTAACTTCGGAGTTCTGATGGGATCCGGTGCTTTAGTGCTGGTATGATCGCATCCGACATACCTTGCGTCCTCCTTCCTTTTATGCCCGCGCCTCCGCGTCCGGCCCGCCCGTGGCTTCGCCGCGCCGGTTGCCCTTCCGCCTTCCACCTCGCTCGCACGGTGCCGCCTAGGAAAACGAATAAAATTTGACAAACGGACGGCCAAAAACCAATTTTTGAAAAAAAATGACAAACAAACAAAAAAGGGAATGCAACACGAGGACTTCCCAGGAGGTCACCCATCCTAGTACTACTCTCGCCCAAGCACGCTTAACTTCGGAGTTCTGATGGGATCCGGTGCTTTAGTGCTGGTATGATCGCATCCGACATACCTTGCGTCCTCCTTCCTTTTATGCCCGCGCCTCCGCGTCCGGCCCGCCCGTGGCTTCGCCGCGCCGGTTGCCCTTCCGCCTTCCACCTCGCTCGCACGGTGCCGCCTAGGGAAAACGAATAAAATTTGACAAACGGACGGCCAAAAACCAATTTTTGAAAAAAAAATGACAAACAAACAAAAAAAGGGAATGCAACACGAGGACTTCCCGGAGGTCACCCCATCCTAGTACTACTCTCGCCCAAGCACGCTTAACTTCGGAGTTCTGATGGGATCCGCGTGCTTTAGTGCTGGTATGATCGCATCCGACATACCTTGCGTCCTCCTTCCTTTTATGCCCGCGCCTCCGCGTCCGGCCCGCCCGTGGCTTCGCCGCGCCGGTTGCCCGTCCGCCTTCCACCTCGCTCGCACGGTGCCGCCTAGGGAAAACGAATAAAATTTGACAAAC
>JAKOGQ010000074.1:0-17665 GCA_022457205.1 Saccharum spontaneum
GATTATTTAATGACTAAATCTCCTCTCCACCTTCCCACTTCTAGTAAGTTGGTTGACAAAACTTTATAAACTAATGACTTATATTCCCTCCAAGTTATTGAAGTTTTGAAAAATAAACTAGATTATTAAGTTTGGGAGAACAAACAGCCTATGAACGAACGAAGAGAGATCAAAGTTGTGACTGCCTTCTCACATGACAAAATTACAAGATACAGAATCACAGCAAGTCCCTAATTCCATATGATAGACAAACCTGCATTTAATTGCATGCTCAACGAGAAAGGCATGAGTAATGTAGTCGATACATTGCGGTGAATCCACAGACCCCCTCATTTTTTATTGCTACGTATGGTGTTCGCAAAATAATAATAATAATAATAATAATAATAATAATAATAATAATAATAATAATAATAATAATAATAATAATAATAATAAGCTAATTAAGGTAGGTCAGTCATGCAAAGGGCTCCAACACAACGTACGTACGTGTGTAGAGATAGCAAGTGTTGTCTACCCTATCTAATTCATAGAGAGTTGTACAATATGGAGCCAACTCTAGCAAAGATAATGGAGAAAATTCCCTATTTAGCATCGGAATATGATTATAGTTCCTTATTTGCACCGAAAGATAAAATCTTCTCAATATAGCATTGAGTTTATTTTTGGTTTCCTATATAGCACTGCGTTAGATTTGGCCTCTAACACCGTCAACTATGAGTGAAAAAACCATGTTACCACTGTTTTCATGTGCAACCACATCACTGTTTTAACAGTTAAATTTTCTTGCACAGATTTTTTTGACAATATCATTTATACAAAATTAAACATTTTTTGACAATACAATTTTTTTGGACCATGAATATTTTTTGGTAGTATAATTTTTTGCACAGATTATTTATGACAATTCTTGATGTACGCTTGGTACAATAAAAATAATTATTGTCCACAAAATTGCACAACCATAAATAATATGGCGCAAAAAAATGTACTGTCAAAAGATTTTCCTGTCCAAAAAGTTGTATTTCAAAAAAAATGTAATAAAATATCATTGTTAACATGTTGATGGTGCTATAGATGAAACAGGGGTAAAATGGTCTTTCCTCCTCATAGTTGACGGTGTTAGAGGCCCCATCTAACGGCAGTGCTATATAGGGAACAAAAAATAAACCTGATACTATATTGAGAAGATTTTATCTTTCGGTGCTAAATGAAGAACCATGTCATATTCCGATGCTAAATAGGGAATTTCTCAAGATAATGACCACGCAAAGTCAAGCACAGTACAGAACATTTAGATGCGATAGGTAAAGAGAAAAAGACTTCTGAACCATTGCAATGCATACTTGGCTACTTGCTCTGCATTGAGACCTGAAGATCATTCGTTCCTCCGCGGAATGATTGCAATGTACTTCGAAAAAAAAGAAACTGCAAGAATATTAATATGGCATCTGACGGCGTCACCTTCTGCTGCATTGAGACTTGAAGAGAGCTGAAGATCGAGTGAGCACCCTGCAGGCAGTGCTACTGCTCTCTCAAAGTTCCTGCAATAAAAATGCATCAATCCCCCAGCAGCAGACAATAAAGATCAGAACGTAGCCAAGCAAAGACACCAGCCAAATCAAAATCAATGAAGCCACATGATCGAACTACTGCATTCGGTTCCAATCAGGCTGCCGACTGCAGAACCTACAGACTGCAGCTAGCTTAGCCTCGTTCCTTGTCCTTGAGAAAATGGAAACAAGTTACTATTAATAATGCACATAAATGTCGCATCATCATATCATACTTACTCTGTACAATTGCTCTCTTTTCCTGTTTCCTTTTTCCTCTTTTTTCCCTTTAATTTCAATCTTCCATATCCATGGCTAATAACGTCTCTTAGAAATCAAGCGGCAAAAAAAAACCTAAGGCTACTATTGCCCTTCGGACATCAAACGACAAAAACCCCATGCCTCTTCGAAATCATGCGGGCCAAAAGGCTCTATGAAGCCCTACGGCTAATTAGCTTCTTCATCAAGTGGCAAAAAAGCCCTACGGTTACTAATATCCCTCCATCAATGAGCGACAAAAACCTCTACATCTACTACCGTTCTCTTCTAAATCAAGCAACAAAAAACCCTACGGATACTAACACTCTTTTTTTTTATAGAAATACTAAAGCTCTTCCGACAACTAGCAATAAAAAAACTCTGACAACAAAGATAAAAATTCAACTTGCCTAATTGAATTATTTTTCACACTGAGAAACAGTTGGTGTCAGTGGGTGTATCCTAGGCCCAGCCCAAGCCCATGGCAAAAGAGCTGGCCCGACGCGGCTCATGTAATGTTTGTTTTAAAAAAAATGTAATGTTTGTGGGCACGATTTTCTAACCTAAAAAAACTTGGACCTTTTTTTTGTCTAATTCGAGAAATGCTCAAGTCTGCTTTATACCAATTAGCGCCACAAAATTTGCATGAGCTCAGATTAAAACCAAACTCTGTAATTAAAAGCTCATGTTCACATCTTGAAATTCTAACGATATTAACAAAAAAATATTGTAGATGATTCAAAGTGCTCTGAGGTTGACGAGCCTACAGGTCAATTGAATGGCAACTACAAGACAGGGTTATAGTATACTATATAGGGGAAATAGCGAGGATTACAAATATGGAAGGGGGAGTCTGTTGACCTGGGAGCTGAGGAACAAGAATAAGCGGAAAAGGTTATTACACAACGCCGCGCGCTCGCGTGACCACGCGACCCGTGCCCGCACACGCGCCTGAGGGAGATGAAGAGGAAGGACGTCGTGCCGCCATCAAGAAGAAGAGGAGAGGGGGAGGGGGGCTCGCTAAAGCCAGGTCAAAGATGAAAAAGATGACGACGGCGCTGCTAGGGTTCCGACGGCCATGCCCCACCCTTCTTCACCAAATCTGGCGGGCTCAGAAGGGGGCCGGCCGGGAGGCAGGGCGGCTAGGTGGTGGGGAAGGAGGCCGGGCGGTTTTAGGGGCCCTGACGGCAGTGAAGGCGGCCGGGCCAGGTCGGGGCAGGGGCGCCATGGACCCGAAACTCGGAGCTCATGTCGCCGGGTGAGTATGGCCATGGCGGAGCTCCGATGAGAGGAGGGGGAGGGGAAGAAGGAGGCCGCCGAGGCCCTAGCGCACCGAAGCTCTAGCGAATCCTAGCGCCCGCGGCGGGGGCGAGGAGGAGCAGGAACGGTGGTGGGGGTGGGGTCGAGGACAAGGGGCGCGGCGGGGTGGCGGCGGTGGTGGGGCACGAGTGTGGGGGTCGCGCGCGAGGTAGACGATGGTGGAGGGTGTCGCATGGTTCCTGAAGTTGTGACGGGTCGCGCATTGAACTTGTCCAAGAATAAGAACTAGTAAGTGTTCTCTACCTATGTAATTCATAGAGTTTCACAATCTGGAGTCAATTCTATTCTATGTGGAATCTAGCAAAGATAATACCTACAAGTCAAGCACAACTAGCATGAACAGGTGCGCTCCGCCGCGCCGGTAATTTGTGTGAACATAAAGGTGAAAAAGAAATATGAACAAATAGGGAAGGACGGGTGAGCAGAAGTGAAACCGAATGGACAGTAATGGGTCACCCGTGCAAAGCACGGGGTGGTTTTTTTAGAGGAAGAGGGGAAAATGGAAATTATGGAACAGGTCTGAAGTACAGTAACAAATCTGGAAACGTTCGTTAACGGGAGTAACGAATCTGGAAACGTTCGTTAACGGGTATTTGGAACAGTAAACCGCACCGTTACGGTCCACTGTTACACACGGGTGGCACTGTTCATAAGACTAGGTACTGTACATAATAGGCGGGGTACTGTGAGAGAGCCCGGTGCCACCAACTTTTATATATATATAGTTAGATTAGATTGGGTGAACAGTGCAAAACATGTCTGCTACAGTGCCAGGAATAAAGGTGAAAAAGAAATGTGAACAAATAGGGTAGACGGGTGAGCGAAGTGAAACAGATGGACAGTAATTAAAAATTGGTGAACAGTTTCAAAACATGTTTTCTACGGTTCCAGGAACGCTGAGAAGGCAGGGGATTCTCTCGTGGTTGAGAGATCTTAACATACAGACCCTTTAGATGTAGTAGGGGTAAAGAGAGAAGAGAAACTAGCAGACCTACGGATCTGTTCTTTTATTTTAATTAAAAATCTCTGTAGGAGCTATGGCTCCTCCAGGTTTCCTTAAAAAAAAAGAGAGAAAAAACTTCTGAACGATTGCAATGTACTTCCGTCCTCTGCATTGAGACCAGATCGTTCGTTCCTCTGCTGAATGAATGCAATGTGCTTGAAAAAAAAGGAAACTACAAGAATATTAATATGGCATCTGGCAGCTATACCATCTGCTGCACATTGAGAGCTGAAGAACGAGTGAGCACCCAGCAGGCAGTGCTCTCCCAAAAGTTCCTGCAATAAAAATGCATCACACGCCCCCAGCAGACAATAGAGGTCAGAACGTAGCCAAGCAGAGACACCAGCCAAATCAAGTCAATGAAGCCACATGATCGAACTACTGCATTCGATTCCGATCAGGCTGCCGGCTGCAAACCCCCCTTCAGAACATGTCGTAAAGTGTGAAAGCCCCCTTTCGAATAGGCAGCCAAGCATGCCATATTTTATCGAATATTTTAGCTCCTAAATGATCTTAAATGAAAACAATTTTGACTAGAAAGTTTTATATCATGTCGAGTGCTACAAATTTGGTATAAAGCATGCCTCCATCCAAGGTTTTTTTGAAAAAAATCAAAAATTTGAATTTTAAAATATAATAATTTAAAATGAATATTTGAGCCTCCAAAAAATCTCAAATAAAAAAATTTCAACTACAAAGTTATAGATCGCATTGAAAGATACAAATTTGGTATAGACCATGTCTACATCTTAAAAAAATTAAATTTCAAAATATCATATTTTAAAATAAATGCTTCTGATTTTGAAAGATTTAAAATAAAAAAATGTAAATACAAAGATGTAGATCATGCCAAGCTCTATAATTTTGATATAAAGTTTATCTTCATTTGATTTTGTAAAAAAAAATATATTTTTTATATATATAGCACGAAAAGAAGAGAAACCACCTGACAAGTGGGCCCCACTGCCATGTCGGCAAAAAACCATATGAGAAACCACTCAAGGGGTATTTTGTCCAGTTTGGGAAGTTGGAGGGGCGTATGATTTTTGGTATTGAAGTTTGTGGGGTTTTCTAGACTCTGACAAGTTCAGGGGGGATAAATTGGGTTTGTTTTGGTACTATCAACGAAAACAAAGAATCAGTGTGTTTTAGTACGACATTAAACACCTAGATTACGATAATCCAATAAACTCTTCGATGGATACTTATTTCAGATTGTTTAATGGCTAACTCTCCTCTTCACCTTCCCACTTCTAGTAAGTTGGTTGACAAAACTTTATAAACTGAAGACTTATTCCCTCCAATTTATTGAAGTTGGCAAAAATAAACTAGATTATTGTTTGGGAGGAAACAAACAGCCTAAGAACAAAGGAGAGATCAAAGTTGTGGACTGCTTCTCGCATGCATGACAAAATTACAAGAAACAGAATCACAGGAAGTCCCTGATGCCACATGATGGACAAACCTGCATTGCCTGCTCAACGAGAAAGGCAAGAGTAATGGTGACCAATAGTCGATACATGCGGTGAATCCACGGACCCCCCCCCCCCCCCCCCCCCCCCCCCCCCTCATTTTTGTTGCACACGTACGGTGTCGTGTCAATGTTTTTGAGGACCTGAGCTAATTAAGGTAGCTAGTCGGGTACATACTACTCCTCAATTTTAAATTATAAATCGCTTTGACTTTTTTATACACCTATTTTACTGTACATCTAGATATAACGTATGTTTAGATACATAATAAATTCTTTGTATAAAAAATCAAAGTGACTTATAATTTGGAATAAAGGAAGTACATGCAAAGGACTCCAACACAATATACGTACATGTGTAGAGCTAGTAAGTGTTCTCTACATATCTAATTCATAGTGTTTTACAATCTGGAGTCAATTCTATGTTAATCTAGCAAAGATAATGACCACGTAAAGTCAAGCATAATACAGAACCTTCAGATGCCATAGGTAAAGAGAAGAGACTTCTGGATGATTGCAATGTACTTCCTCTGCATTGAGACCAGAAGAATCGTTCGTTCCTCTGCTGAATGATTGCAATGTACTTGAAAAATAAAAAGGAAACTGCAAGAATATTACTATGGCATCTGACAGCTTTTACCATTCGCTGCATTAAGAGCTGAAGATCGAGTGAGCACCATGCAGGCAGTGCTCTCTCAAAGTTCCTGCAATAAAAATGCTCCCCACACCCCCAGCAGACAATAGAGAACAGAACGTACAATAGAGAACAGAACGTAGCCAAGCAGAGACACCAGCCAATTCAATGAAGCCACATGATCGAACTACAGTATTCGATTCCGATCAGGCCTTGTTCTGTGTCTGGGGATTGAGGGCCTCGAACCATTCCAATTTGAAATATGGTTCACAAATTTTCAACTTGGGATGTTCAAAAACTTACGAACCATTCCAAGTTGGAATGGTCCCACGGCCTCAATCCCGAGGAACCGAACAAGCTCTAAGGCTGCGGACTGTAGAACTACCTAGAGACTGCAGCTAGCTTAGCCTCACTCCTTGTCCTTGAGAACATGGAAACAAGTTACTATTAATAATGCTGTACAATTGCTCTCTTTTCATTGTTTCTTTTCCTCCTTTTTTCCCCTTTAATTTAACTTAAGGAGGGCAATCTTCCATCCACTTTAACCGAAAGAAAAAAAAAGAAACTAGAATCTTCTTGTCTTAGAATCGAAACGAAAGAACGAAGGAAATGTCAGGTCTAGACGATCACCTCCTCACAGTCTCAGTTCACTCCTAGATCGATTAAGCCGACTCGAACTTGCAGGACGGCATGGCAACAGAGCAGCCTACGGCCACTGCTCACCCCCTGTGCTTCAGGTCAACGACGATGACGCTGATGTTATCCTCCGTCTCCCTGCCGAGGGCGAGCCTGCCCAGGAGCGAGGCGGCGCAGACGCACCGGGGGTCCTCCTGGTGGCCGACGACTCCGCCGGCGGCCGGAGGAGCTCGTCCTGCAGCAGCAGCGGCGGCAGCAGCGTAGGCGGGAGGTGGGATCCCGTCCTCCAGGCACTGGCGGGCGACGTTGCAGGCGATGTCGTTGTCGATCACGTCCCACATCCCGTCGCTCGCCAGGATCAAGCACTGGTCCTCCACCGTGCGCTCCGTGATGGTGATCTCCGGCTCAGCGATCACTTCAGGCCTCAGCAACCTGTCCCCTGCACACCCAGAATTATATTACTCTTGTGTCTTATATTACCAAAAAAATCAGATACGTACATTGCTTGATGATTAAATGGAATCATCAGCAACACAAACAATCATCTATGTACTCGACCTACAGAAGTCAACTCTCAATGCAAATCTACGTGTCAGATCATTTGCCTACTCAAGCTTGCTTGATTAAGGTAAAGATGTCCATCACTATCATGGGCTCACTCAGGGCACAAACACAAGACAACATCCCTCACTAATCAAACCTATCTATCCCCACTAATTTATAAAAGGGCCACTTCTTTATCCAGGTTGGGTTAGCATCAGAGGAAGTAGTCTAATCCAAATGACACTTCCACAATTGATGAATCGGAGGTGAACTCGTGGCGCAAGCACACCCGCTACATACATGTTAACTCCTTTGTCATGTCCAATAGCTTAAGTAACTGAATCGTTGCTGTCAACGAATAGCTGAAAGGTAAACCTTAAAATGGTCAGGTGAGATGGGCAGAGAACATGTGGCCATCCTCTTCCTAGCCCAATTAGCATGCCACACAACTCTTGGGATATCAGTGATGTGACTGTTTATCTACTCAACAACTGCCAAGTAATAACATGTACGTGGAGCTCATCTGAAGACCGAAGCTGCACACCTTATTCCTTAAACGACACTATAATAGTATGTGGCTAATAATATTGTACTATGAACTAATACAGGATAATAGTGGTAAGCTCGATCCCATGTTAATTAAAAAGGCAACAATAGCCTTAATTAATTTCATCAAACAAAAGCTATAGCTTGTCATAGTCGTACCTCGCTGACACCAAACTTAGAAAGGAAGAGTTTTGGTAAGGTGATGTTTACTAGTTGGATTCCTCAACACTAGGCGGTTTTTGAGTGGTGGATCCATAGCAAGATGCAAAGGAATAGATTCTCTTTCGGACTCACAAAAGATACAAAGCGACAATCAAATCCCCCTTCAGATATAGTATTCCCCTTCAAACCTTAGCTTACTTGTATAGTTATTTTTTTTTTTTTTGAGAGAACAGGAGGGGCCAAAGCCCCTACTGAAGATTTATTAGAAAAAAAAGTAACAAAGATTACTTGTATAGTTATTATATGTTCCCCCAACAACATTGCTGGAATTGCTAAAAAAAAACAACATTGCTGGAAACAAAACTATAGTTTAACAACCAAGGGACACGTCTTACAATCGGAACACACAAGGGAGTTTCAGCCTATCACTGAAGTGTAATCCAAAAGGCAAACAACAAAGCGAACCTAAGCAAGTAAACGCATGCAATTCTAAAAAGAAGTGTCATAGCTTAATGCCACCCGCATATTACTCATCATCAGTATAATGCTTACGGCAGTGGCACGAGCCAAACAGAAGCAGAGAAAATTATCTGAACTCATGTTGCATGCACTAACATGTCTGGCCACCACAAAAGCTGTGTGGCCTGGCAAGAAGAGCAAAACATTTGTGCAAAATGAGAACATACTATATATGACCACCAAGAAGTCGGCGACAGGTATATGTGCATGGAAAATTTTCTATAACGCTGGCTTCTTGGAAAATTCCCACATCAATAACCCCACGAATTATATGAATAATAATAAGAAACTAAAATGCAGTTAAAGATAATGATGATCCAAAGTGCCATCGGTATCAAATCAAATCAAACGCGGGAAGCCAAACACGTGCGCAAAGCAAGACAGTATCACTTTCTGATTTTAATGAGAACAGTACTAGTGATGAGATTCAGACAGCCGAACCCAGAGCACATGCATGATTCCAAGAAACAGCAAGTAGATGATGGCCCAATGGGTTCATATATATCAGCAAGTACGTACGAGTGCAACCACACTTGATTCCAACAAACAGAGAACCCAGCCCACAAATGCATTTTCCATATATACTTATTACTAGATGATGGATAAATATATGCTGAAGGAATTACCAGAAGCAAGCGCATGAAGTAAAATGATGTAAAAGTGCAGACATTGGTACCTATTGCGCGTGACATGGCGAGGATTCCACGCACGCGGTAACCATTGATGAACAGCACCCGGCCGCCGGCCGCCGTAATCCGCGCCATCTCGTCTGGCCGATTCGGCTGCACAAAGTTTTGTTTCAATTCCCAACAAAAAAAAAGCAAGCAGTAGCTAGTTGATAAAAACGGCAATTTGCAGGAAACAGTCGTAAACTCGAAGGTAACAAATGAAATCCCCCGATTAAGAACATTGGAAATGACAAGACACTCTGACAGTAGTGATGTGTTTTAGGAAAAAAGAAAACCTAATTGCTACTAGTACATGGCGTCGTAATCAGCAAAAGAAAAGAGAGCCTCCCAACGATTCTCTCTCTTGCCGGAGCAGCGGCAGCATGCCAGGTGGCGCCTCCGGCCACCACCCCCTTCCTCTCCGGCGGGCCCCGCCGCACAGGCGACAGCGAGTGGAGACTGCTGCGGCTTTGAGCTCTGCCAGGGCCCCACCTGCCGGCGACCACTCGGGTCTCCACACGTGCCCCCGCGTCCACCGACACGTGCCCCTCGCCCTCGGAATCCCCCGCCGTCGCCGCCGCGTGTCCTCCCGGCGACAGCGACGGCGCACCGCGACCGCCCCCAAAGTTGGCCGGTATCCACGGGACTGCCACTGCATGGCCCGCTTTGATATCCGTGCTGCACCAGCGCCCGCTGTCCCTCTGTCGTGTCGAGATCCCAGCACCTCCGTCGCCGCTGACGTCAGCGCGCTACACGTCGGCCAGCACGAACAGCACCGCCGGCGGCCAACCACGAGTTGGCAGCGACGGAAACTTCTGGAGGCGCGACACCTCACAGGTGGAACACCACACGCGGGCCCCCCACCCGACACCCGGAGCACGGATCAACGGTCAACGTCGCCGAGACTGACCAGGCGCCGCCGGACCACAACCAAAACTACGGCGAGTCAAAGCCGACACGTAAGCAAGTGCTCTGTCCGTCGGTGCCGTCGCCGTCGTCGTCGTCGTCGGAGTATACAAAGGCAGCTACATACCTTGTGGTCGAAGGAGAGCGGGACGGGCGGCGCCCCTTCGGGCCCGCGGCAGAGGACGGCGCGGGAGTCGCCGCAGTTGGCGACGATCAGGCGGCCGCGGACGAGGATGGCCACGACGGCGGTGGAGCCGACGATGCCCGCTCCTCGGGCGGCGGCGGCGGCGCCGGTGGCGGAGGCGGAGAGCGGGCAGCAGCAGGCCGGGCGCGTGACGCGGCCGCACGCGCACGCCAGCGGCGCCATCGCGTCCACGCGGCGGAAGCTCCGCATCAGCGCGGCCCGCCACGCGCGCTCCTCCTCCGCCTGCTCCGACCAGGGCTGATCGGCGGCGGGGCCCGGACCTCCGAGGAACGCGGCGACGACGCTTCTCGCGGCGTCCCTCGACGCCTGCCGGCGACTCAGGAACGCCGCTCCCTCCCTCTCGAGCTCCTCCGCCACCAACTCGTGCATCCGTTCGCGGCACAGCGCGGACACCTGCGTGCGTGCATACATGCATTGATCGATCAGTTGCAGTCTAATGGAGTATATTAACAGGGATAACGACGACAGACACAGGCAAATGCTAAACAGACAAGTAAGTAAACGAGGTAGAGAAACGTGGATCCCTGTCGAATCTGGAAAGAGCTAGAATGTGGCCAGCTGGACACTTGGTACTAGCTAGCAACAGAAAACAGTCACTGACTAGTGCTAGTAGCCAAAGACAAATGAGCAGCTTTTGTTTGGCTTCGGCAAGCATATTCATGGCCTTATTGCTCGCCTTCCTTGGCCTAGTACTACCTTTCTTGTTAGATGATGATGATGATGCAAACAGAGAAATGACAGTACCGGTAAAAGGCTGAGCAGATGAATGTTTGTTACCGTTCGTTAGATGACGATGCAGAATTAGGTAACAAAATTACTGCTGGCAAGTGATGATGGACATGAAATGTTCAGATTAGCTAGGGATGGGAATCCCATCGATGCAGTAATTAGCTGGAGATTAGTAAAACTTGGCGGCGGGCGACAAGACGACACGTACATGGGTGCCGCCGTGGCCGTCGAAGACGGCGAAGAAGTGCATGGGCGAGCCGTCGGCGGCCCAGGTGCACAAGTTGGGGTGGAGCGAGACGGTGTCCTCCATGACCCGCATCCGCCCCGCCATGGTCACGGAGCCGAACGCCACGGGCCACACCTGCTGCGCGGCGACGGCGGCGACGGGCTCAGGCTGGGGCTCCGCCGACGTGAGCGGCGCCAGCTCCATCTCTTGCACGTCCGGGTCGGCCTCCTCCTGCGACGAGCCCTGGGAAGCCGACTGCGACGACGACGACGACGGCGAGAAGCGGGAGGCCGCCGGGCGGAGCCGCCGCACCCAGCCCCCGCCCGCCTCGCCGGATCCCTGCGGCTCCGGGTGGCGCCGCCTGCGCAGCCGGCATTCTTGGGTTGCGCCGGACGCGGCGGTCGGGTTCCCGACCCCGTCGCCGCCGGCTCCGGTGGCGGGCACGTTCACGCCGGCGCTGGCCATCACCATCAGCTAGCGGGCGGTGCTGTCGGTCACGCGGAGGAAGAGGAAGAGCGGCGGAACTACGAGTAGGAGTAGTCCCGGAGCAGCGACGACGAAGACGCAGCCGCAGGTGAATCCATGCGAACGAAGCTAGGCTAGCTAGGTCATCGGATGAGATCGAGGTGGCGGTGGGGGGATCGGGTGGAGACTGCGGGGCCGGGGTGGTGAAGACGAAGGCGAAGGCGAAGGCGAGGTGTTATTCTTGTCGCGTGGACGGAAGAGCAGCAGCGGCTTCTGTGCGGCGGGACCCCACGCAAGCGCGACGTGGACTGCGGGCGACACGTGGCCGGCGAGGGAAAGGGGAAGCGTGGTCCCGCTGGGAGGACCCCGCGGCGCAAACTGGCAGCCCCCCCTCGCCCCCGAAAGCCGCGGCGCGGCCTTTGGACGATGCGTGCCGCCGCTCTTCCTTCCGACGCCCGACGGACGGCCTGCCGATGCCGTGGCGGCTTCCATCGTCTGCTTTGTACCTTGCCGTTGCGCCGCACCGCTCTACGCGTCTACCCTGCCTCTTCCGCGTGCGTAGTGGAGTGTAGCGTAGCACAAGCGTCGTTCGATGGTAAACCGGCGCCAGAGATTTTGTAAACATAGTTGGCTTTCATGTGTTTTCTAAAAGTGTCATAAAAAGATTTTGTAGTTTTTAATAAAAAATCATAGTTGGCTTTCATGCGTTTTCTAAAGAGAAGAACACCGGATCTGTGGTAAGGTTACCGAGGCCCCTCCGACAATAAGCAACAAACAAACCCTATGGCTACAGTGCCATCCGACAACATACGACAAACCTCTACGGCTACTGACGCTACATTAAACACTACAACAGAGAAGGACATCACTGGCGGTTCAAAACCCCCCTTCACTGGCGGATTTTGAACCGCCATAACCAACTCGGCAGTGATGAGCTGATCACATCACTGCCGGTTATGCCAAACCGGCAGTGATAGCTCATGTATCACTGCCGGTTCGTGTTACAAACCGGCAGTGATACTTGAGCCATCACTGCCGGTTGTTTTAACCAACCGGTTGTGTAGATTATATTATCACTGCCGGTTATCTTTGAACCGGTAGTGATATAGTATTCACAATTTGCATTTTAATAATTGTTTTATTTTCATTTCGAGGGGAGGTGGTGGGGTGGGAGGTCGGGGAGGTGGAGGTGGAGGTGGTTGCTATCGATCAATTTGATATCGATGTGAATGAAGACAATACAAACCCATCAACATTTATATTACAAAAGTTTCAAAAAAAAAACTCTAAGTATCGAATTAAGAGTCGCATTACAATAGCCTATCAATGTGGTCTCTTCCGTACTGCGCCTTGTACTTCTTAGTCCTCGCAATGGAGAATGATCCTGTCTTGGTCAATATCTCGTCCAATACAAACCTTGCTACCTCCTCTTGAATTCCTCTCTTCTCAAAATCTAGCAACTGGTTGTGATTGTTTGCTTTGCGCTGTAATTGAAGCAAGATGATATTGAGATGCACAAACGTAAGACAAAATAATAGAAATGGGATGCCTACGTACCATGTCATCTCCCGTATTTGTTTTTGCGCCAAAGTATTTTAGCATTGCCCACATCACATAGAACCCGCATTCGTTGTTCCCCATCGGTTGATCTAGGGTCTTGAGATCCTCCATATACTTTACACTGAATGGGGCCCTCCATTGCTTTTGCATCTTGCTATCGAGATTTCTCCAATTCGGTAATGCCTTCATTCTATGTTACATTGTAAATGAAGTGTGAAGACCGAGGACATTACAATATCCTATGTGATTAGAAAGTGTTGTGATATTTGGTTCACCTACTTATTCAGCACTTTGACTAGGGGGTCGATAAGAGAAAGTGGCTTTTTCTTTGAGTCCCACACCTCGATATGTGAATCCTGAAGATAGATATCTACGAGGATGAAATGGTTGCTGCAATCACAAAGTCCATGTTATTGAATGACATATCAAGAAAAGAAACACTAAAATAAGGGTCGAGAACACATACTCGCAGTTGTAGGGTAGGAGTACGTTTGTTTTGTTGTTTCTGAACATACTTTCAAACTCAATCTTCAAACTTGTTGATACATAGTCATCATCACCAGGGGCGGTGCATGTTGTCTCATTTACAAATATGGGATCCAAGAAGTCTATATTGTTCAATTTCTTCTTTAGGCACCATTTTGCCATACACCTGCATAATAAACATATGATATATTCAAATGCAAATCACGTAGTTTATTATAACGTTGTGAGGGTAGGGTACTTACATAGACCATATCATCAAAATCTGCGTATCGAGCGAGCGCCGTTGGAAGAGCTGAAAGAGGTGTTCATAATAAATAGTATGCACCGTTTCTTCAGGATGATTAAAAACCATTCCGGGAGGGATGCAAACTTCAAAACCGATACAGTCTCCGTTGGCAGTATCCACGGAGTAATAATCATGCAACTGTCGCATGTATGTTGGCAACTCTTTATACTCTTGTTCGGTGGCGACCAAAGGTTTGCCTCTTGAATACTTGTATGCGACCGTGGCTGTTTCAAAATCTCTCGTTCCGTAATACAACTCCGTGGCCCTCTCCATGGATATGCCCATGTTGTTGGCCAAGTTCTGTATCTCTAGCAATTCTTTGGTGTGTATTTCTCTAGCTCTGATTTGATTACTCTCTTTGTTGTGTTGCCTTTCAAATTCGGTCTGTTGTCTCCACTTAGGTAGACTGGCTATTCGATTAAAGAAGGCAACGACGGCTTTCTTGCTTGGAGGCTCCACAATCGGGTCCTTCATCTTACTCGTAATGCTAGCATCCACCTTCTTTTTACTTGTCTGGGGAGCATTACCAACCGAAACTGATGACCTCTTGTGTTGCGAGGTCGAACCTGATCGCACTTTGGATTTTCGCGGAGGAGGAGGAGGTGTCTTCTCTTTTGGCTGTGGAGGAGGTGGAGGAGGTGGAGGAGGTGTTTTCTCCTTTGGCGGTGGAGGAGGTAGAGGAGGTGTTTTCTCCTTTAGCGGTTGAGGAGGTAGAGGTGTTTTCTCCTTTGGCGGTGGAGGAGGTGTCTTCTCTTTCGAGGCAGAAGAGGGAGAATGAGGATCTTGCAGAGGAGAGAAACCTCTTGGCGGCGGCGATGCCGATGATTCACTGCCATCCTCATCATCCGAAGATGGCTGCTCATCCAGCTTGATGAAGCGTTTGCGCCAAGCCACATGAGTGCCCAAGTTGTGAACAAGACGCGGCCTATCTTCCTCCACTGGGAAATCAATGTGTATCTTATTGTACTTCTTATCCAAGATCTTATCAATGCTGACCCTGGCATACCCGGGTGGCATTGGCTTGCCATGAATGATGCCGTCTCCTCTTGGAAATGCTTGTCCGACCGCCACCTTGTCTTTTGTCCACTGCTGACGGATGTATAACCTGACATTAATTGGTCCAGTGATGTTGTCCACCGGATGAGGAGCATTGACCTCTTCTTCGTCAAGCATAGGGGTTGAGCCGCAGCTACTGCGACCCTTGGGCACTGGGCTATTCAAAGTCAGGATAGGCTGCGGTTGTGACGAACACATGGATTGCATAGCTGACATAACTCGTGCCTCAACTTGAGCAGCTATCCGTGCTTCCATGCTATCTTCGATTTCCTTTCGAAACCTTTGGAGCTCTTCTTCTCTTTGTGTTCTAGCCCTCGCCCGGCTCCTATAGGATGAAGATTCACCTTCGAATGCTTTCACCCAAGGTACATTCCCGGCTCCTCTAGTGCGACCGGGGTGCTCCTTGTTTCCAAGTGCTTGTGTGAGCACGTCATTTTCTCTATCTGACTTGCGGTTACCTCTATTCACTTCCTCAGTTAAGGTTGAAATCCTCTGGAGGAGATCGCTGACGGGTTCACTACTGGCATTAAGGCTCCCGTCACTATTGTATCGTGCCCCCCTTGCAAGTAGGTAGTTTACTGATCTGGGCTGCCAATCGCTTGTCTGAGGCCTAACGCCGCGCTGCTCTAGTTTCTGGACTTCCATTTCCCATTCCGGAATCTTTCGTACATAGCCACGCGATCCTAGGCGATGAGGATCCTTTGCCTTAAGTGAGTTTGCTCTATTTCTTTCGTGATGCCTTGGCCTCTTCGGATAGCTTGTAAGCCTTGAACTCCTCCCAGAAGTCTCTCTGCTTGGGGTATTGACCTCCCTCAAAATTTGGTTCTCTGTCCTCCTTGATTAACTTGTACAAGGTTCCCTTGAAAGTCTTGAACGAGCGACCCATGAGTTCCTTGGCCTTCTTCTTGACTGTCGCCTCGTCATAGTCATTAGGAAAACTGAAAAACCCTTTCACTTGTTCCAAACTAGCTCCTTCTCACTTTCTGGAACCCTCCATGGGTCATCCTCACGACCAGTCCATTTCCTGTATTTGATCGGGATAAAGTCTCTTACAAGTGCCCCGATGACACTCTTGTATGGGCCTAATGCTGTAAGAGGCTCCACCGGCTCCCCTACTTGGTCGAACTCAGAGATGTGCCAATGTTACTTGTTTGAGGAAGCTTTGTTGCACCACGCTTAGTCTTGCTGGTACCCTCACCACTTGGCTCTTGCGGCGGAACCTGCTTCAAATTCATAAATAAGTCCCCATCAAACTTATCTAGCGTGATTTCTTACGATCACGTTATTAGGTTTGACCTAAGTTATTACCTCGTTTCCTTGGTCTAGCTGTAGATAATGGCTAGGGCTCCAATCGTCCTGATTACCACCACCATTAGTGGATCCTGCGACCGTCCTGTCGCATTGCTCTCTGCTTGGTGGGGTATCAGTAGCTCGGCGACGGGTGGTGAATTGGCGATGACGAGTCATGTTTCTGGACAAGAGATGAATTCAAGAAGTTTTTCTTCAATTTATATAGGGCTATAAGCATTTCAAGAATACCCCTAGGTTTAGACAAGAAGTTATTAGAAGTTTTTTATCAAGAAGCACAAAAGCATGATGGCTCAAAGGACTGGAAACTTGACAATGGAGATCATCATGAGAAAGTCCATACTATCTCACATTTCAAGAGATTATCCTGTGATGTTTTATTTTCATGTCATACTAGCTTCCCACCAAAAAATTAAGACTTTCTTTTTATGCCTTCCAATTGTTGCACCTACAAGGATTGAGGCGTTCTAAGTAGCCGTGCTGACCTTACAAGAACCCTAAATGCACCAACCGTGACAGGATCCTCCCAGGCCATGTTTGGTAACGGCCGGGAAAGAAATAAACTTTCTCTTGCTCAAGCAAATAAATCAACTTCATTAGGAGCCTCCTTTAATTGGATTAAGGGATCCTCCAATGGACATGATAACAGAATGCATAAGTCATTATAAGGAATTCTAATAAACAAATAGCATAGTTATACCACCTAACGATTTTATTCCTTTATGAGGTAAAAAGAAAATTAATGAACCTGCAAATATCGGCAAAACAACAAGTATTGTTAACCAAGGAAAATAACTCATGATAAAGTAATAAAGACAAGATACGTTTTGACCAGAAAAGCCCATGCTCGATTATTTGCTTGGCTTTACATCCATCCCAAGGTATCATTTTCTAATACATCTGTTGGGCAAGCTCGTACACTTGGAGTGCTCCTATACATGTATCATAAATTTTTACAGAATGTGACATTGGATCTCTAAATTTTCCTTTTCAACATAAAAATTTTCGATCTGGTATGAGAATGACTAATCAACTGCTCAAGCAAATACAGTTCTAGAAAGGAAGTATGAGAATGACTAATCAACTGCTCAAAAAAAAAAAAAAAAAAAAAAAAAAAAAAAGCAA
>JAKOGQ010000075.1:0-19540 GCA_022457205.1 Saccharum spontaneum
ATAAAAATTTGACAAACGGACGGCCAAAAACCAATTTTCGAAAAAAAATGACGAACGGACAAAAAAGAGAATGCAACCACGAGGACTTCCCAGGAGGTCACCCATCCTAGTACTACTCTCGCCCAAGCACGCTTAACTTCGGAGTTCTGATGGGATCCGGTGCTTTAGTGCTGGTATGATCGCATCCGACATACCTTGCGTCCCCCCTCGCTTTTATGCCCGCGCCTCCGCGTCCCGCCCGCCCGTGGCTTCGCCGCGCCGGTTGCCCTTCCGCCTTCCACCTCGCTCGCACGGTGCCGCCTAGGAAAACGAATAAAATTTGACAAACGGACGGCCAAAAACCAATTTTCGAAAAAAAATGACGAACGGACAAAAAAGGGAATGCAACACGAGGACTATCCCAGGAGGTCACCCATCCTAGTACTACTCTCGCCCAAGCACGCTTAACTTCGGAGTTCTGATGGGATCCGGTGCTTTATTGCTGGTATGATCGCATCCGACATACCTTGCGTCCCCCTCGCTTTTATGCCCGCGCCTCCGCGTCCCGCCCGCCCGTGCTTCGCCGCGCCGGTTGCCCTTCCGCCTTCCACCTCGCTCGCACGGTGCCGCCTAGGAAAACGAATAAAATTTGACAAACGGACGGCCAAAAACCAATTTTCGAAAAAAAATGACGAACGGACAAAAAAGGGAATGCAACACGAGGACTTCCCAGGAGGTCACCCATCCTAGTACTACTCTCGCCCAAGCACGCTTAACTTCGGAGTTCTGATGGGATCCGGTGCTTTAGTGCTGGTATGATCGCATCCGACATACCTTGCGTCCCCCTCGCTTTTATGCCCGCGCCTCCGCGTCCCGCCCGCCCGTGGCTTCGCCGCGCCGGTTGCCCTTCCGCCTTCCACCTCGCTCGCACGGTGCCGCCTAGGAAAACGAATAAAATTTGACAAACGGACGGCCAAAAACCAATTTTCGAAAAAAATGACGAACGGACAAAAAAGGGAATGCAACACGAGGACTTCCCAGGAGGTCACCCATCCTAGTACTACTCTCGCCCAAGCACGCTTAACTTCGGAGTTCTGATGGGATCCGGTGCTTTAGTGCTGGTATGATCGCATCCGACATACCTTGCGTCCCCCTCGCTTTTATGCCCGCGCCTCCGCGTCCCGCCCGCCCGTGGCTTCGCCGCGCCGGTTGCCCTTCCGCCTTCCACCTCGCTCGCACGGTGCCGCCTAGGAAAACGAATAAAATTTGACAAACGGACGGCCAAAAACCAATTTTCGAAAAAAAATGACGAACGGACAAAAAAGGGAATGCAACACGAGGACTTCCCAGGAGGTCACCCACCCTAGTACTACTCTCGCCCAAGCACGCTTAACTTCGGAGTTCTGATGGGATCCGGTGCTTTAGTGCTGGTATGATCGCATCCGACATACCTTGCGTCCCCCTCGCTTTTATGCCCGCGCCTCCGCGTCCCGCCCGCCCGTGGCTTCGCCGCGCCGGTTGCCCTTCCGCCTTCCACCTCGCTCGCACGGTGCCGCCTAGGAAAACGAATAAAATTTGACAAACGGACGGCCAAAAACCAATTTTCGAAAAAAAATGACGAACGGACAAAAAAGGGAATGCAACACGAGGACTTCCCAGGAGGTCACCCATCCTAGTACTACTCTCGCCCAAGCACGCTTAACTTCGGAGTTCTGATGGGATCCGGTGCTTTAGTGCTGGTATGATCGCATCCGACATACCTTGCGTCCCCCTCGCTTTTATGCCCGCGCCTCCGCGTCCCGCCCGCCCGTGGCTTCGCCGCGCCGGTTGCCCTTCCGCCTTCCACCTCGCTCGCACGGTGCCGCCTAGGAAAACGAATAAAATTTGACAAACGGACGGCCAAAAACCAATTTTCGAAAAAAAATGACGAACGGACAAAAAAGGGAATGCAACACGAGGACTTCCCAGGAGGTCACCCATCCTAGTACTACTCTCGCCCAAGCACGCTTAACTTCGGAGTTCTGATGGGATCCGGTGCTTTAGTGCTGGTATGATCGCATCCGACATACCTTGCGTCCCCCTCGCTTTTATGCCCGCGCCTCCGCGTCCCGCCCGCCCGTGGCTTCGCCGCGCCGGTTGCCCTTCCGCCTTCCACCTCGCTCGCACGGTGCCGCCTAGGAAAACGAATAAAATTTGACAAACGGACGGCCAAAAACCAATTTTCGAAAAAAAATGACGAACGGACAAAAAAGGGAATGCAACACGAGGACTTCCCAGGAGGTCACCCATCCTAGTACTACTCTCGCCCAAGCACGCTTAACTTCGGAGTTCTGATGGGATCCGGTGCTTTAGTGCTGGTATGATCGCATCCGACATACCTTGCGTCCCCCTCGCTTTTATGCCCGCGCCTCCGCGTCCCGCCCGCCCGTGGCTTCGCCGCGCCGGTTGCCCTTCCGCCTTCCACCTCGCTCGCACGGTGCCGCCTAGGAAAACGAATAAAATTTGACAAACGGACGGCCAAAAACCAATTTTCGAAAAAAAATGACGAACGGACAAAAAAGGGAATGCAACACGAGGACTTCCCAGGAGGTCACCCATCCTAGTACTACTCTCGCCCAAGCACGCTTAACTTCGGAGTTCTGATGGGATCCGGTGCTTTAGTGCTGGTATGATCGCATCCGACATACCTTGCGTCCCCCTCGCTTTTATGCCCGCGCCTCCGCGTCCCGCCCGCCCGTGGCTTCGCCGCGCCGGTTGCCCTTCCGCCTTCCACCTCGCTCGCACGGTGCCGCCTAGGAAAACGAATAAAATTTGACAAACGGACGGCCAAAAACCAATTTTCGAAAAAAAATGACGAACGGACAAAAAAGGGAATGCAACACGAGGACTTCCCAGGAGGTCACCCACCCTAGTACTACTCTCGCCCAAGCACGCTTAACTTCGGAGTTCTGATGGGATCCGGTGCTTTAGTGCTGGTATGATCGCATCCGACATACCTTGCGTCCCCCTCGCTTTTATGCCCGCGCCTCCGCGTCCCGCCCGCCCGTGGCTTCGCCGCGCCGGTTGCCCTTCCGCCTTCCACCTCGCTCGCACGGTGCCGCCTAGGAAAACGAATAAAATTTGACAAACGGACGGCCAAAAACCAATTTTCGAAAAAAAATGACGAACGGACAAAAAAGGGAATGCAACACGAGGACTTCCCAGGAGGTCACCCATCCTAGTACTACTCTCGCCCAAGCACGCTTAACTTCGGAGTTCTGATGGGATCCGGTGCTTTAGTGCTGGTATGATCGCATCCGACATACCTTGCGTCCCCCTCGCTTTTATGCCCGCGCCTCCGCGTCCCGCCCGCCCGTGGCTTCGCCGCGCCGGTTGCCCTTCCGCCTTCCACCTCGCTCGCACGGTGCCGCCTAGGAAAACGAATAAAATTTGACAAACGGACGGCCAAAAACCAATTTTCGAAAAAAAATGACGAACGGACAAAAAAGGGAATGCAACACGAGGACTTCCCAGGAGGTCACCCATCCTAGTACTACTCTCGCCCAAGCACGCTTAACTTCGGAGTTCTGATGGGATCCGGTGCTTTAGTGCTGGTATGATCGCATCCGACATACCTTGCGTCCCCCTCGCTTTTATGCCCGCGCCTCCGCGTCCCGCCCGCCCGTGGCTTCGCCGCGCCGGTTGCCCTTCCGCCTTCCACCTCGCTCGCACGGTGCCGCCTAGGAAAACGAATAAAATTTGACAAACGGACGGCCAAAAACCAATTTTCGAAAAAAAATGACGAACGGACAAAAAAGGGAATGCAACACGAGGACTTCCCAGGAGGTCACCCACCCTAGTACTACTCTCGCCCAAGCACGCTTAACTTCGGAGTTCTGATGGGATCCGGTGCTTTAGTGCTGGTATGATCGCATCCGACATACCTTGCGTCCCCCTCGCTTTTATGCCCGCGCCTCCGCGTCCCGCCCGCCCGTGGCTTCGCCGCGCCGGTTGCCCTTCCGCCTTCCACCTCGCTCGCACGGTGCCGCCTAGGAAAACGAATAAAATTTGACAAACGGACGGCCAAAAACCAATTTTCGAAAAAAAATGACGAACGGACAAAAAAGGGAATGCAACACGAGGACTTCCCAGGAGGTCACCCATCCTAGTACTACTCTCGCCCAAGCACGCTTAACTTCGGAGTTCTGATGGGATCCGGTGCTTTAGTGCTGGTATGATCGCATCCGACATACCTTGCGTCCCCCTCGATTTTATGCCCGCGCCTCCGCGTCCCGCCCGCCCGTGGCTTCGCCGCGCCGGTTGCCCTTCCGCCTTCCACCTCGCTCGCACGGTGCCGCCTAGGAAAACGAATAAAATTTGACAAACGGACGGCCAAAAACCAATTTTCGAAAAAAAATGACGAACGGACAAAAAAGGGAATGCAACACGAGGACTTCCCAGGAGGTCACCCATCCTAGTACTACTCTCGCCCAAGCACGCTTAACTTCGGAGTTCTGATGGGATCCGGTGCTTTAGTGCTGGTATGATCGCATCCGACATACCTTGCGTCCCCCTCGCTTTTATGCCCGCGCCTCCGCGTCCCGCCCGCCCGTGGCTTCGCCGCGCCGGTTGCCCTTCCGCCTTCCACCTCGCTCGCACGGTGCCGCCTAGGAAAACGAATAAAATTTGACAAACGGACGGCCAAAAACCAATTTTCGAAAAAAAATGACGAACGGACAAAAAAGGGAATGCAACACGAGGACTTCCCAGGAGGTCACCCATCCTAGTACTACTCTCGCCCAAGCACGCTTAACTTCGGAGTTCTGATGGGATCCGGTGCTTTAGTGCTGGTATGATCGCATCCGACATACCTTGCGTCCCCCTCGCTTTTATGCCCGCGCCTCCGCGTCCCGCCCGCCCGTGGCTTCGCCGCGCCGGTTGCCCTTCCGCCTTCCACCTCGCTCGCACGGTGCCGCCTAGGAAAACGAATAAAATTTGACAAACGGACGGCCAAAAACCAATTTTCGAAAAAAAATGACGAACGGACAAAAAAGGGAATGCAACACGAGGACTTCCCAGGAGGTCACCCATCCTAGTACTACTCTCGCCCAAGCACGCTTAACTTCGGAGTTCTGATGGGATCCGGTGCTTTAGTGCTGGTATGATCGCATCCGACATACCTTGCGTCCCCCTCGCTTTTATGCCCGCGCCTCCGCGTCCCGCCCGCCCGTGGCTTCGCCGCGCCGGTTGCCCTTCCGCCTTCCACCTCGCTCGCACGGTGCCGCCTAGGAAAACGAATAAAATTTGACAAACGGACGGCCAAAAACCAATTTTCGAAAAAAAATGACGAACGGACAAAAAAGGGAATGCAACACGAGGACTTCCCAGGAGGTCACCCATCCTAGTACTACTCTCGCCCAAGCACGCTTAACTTCGGAGTTCTGATGGGATCCGGTGCTTTAGTGCTGGTATGATCGCATCCGACATACCTTGCGTCCCCCTCGCTTTTATGCCCGCGCCTCCGCGTCCCGCCCGCCCGTGGCTTCGCCGCGCCGGTTGCCCTTCCGCCTTCCACCTCGCTCGCACGGTGCCGCCTAGGAAAACGAATAAAATTTGACAAACGGACGGCCAAAAACCAATTTTCGAAAAAAATGACGAACGGACAAAAAAGGGAATGCAACACGAGGACTTCCCAGGAGGTCACCCATCCTAGTACTACTCTCGCCCAAGCACGCTTAACTTCGGAGTTCTGATGGGATCCGGTGCTTTAGTGCTGGTATGATCGCATCCGACATACCTTGCGTCACCCTCGCTTTTATGCCCGCGCCTCCGCGTCCCGCCCGCCCGTGGCTTCGCCGCGCCGGTTGCCCTTCCGCCTTCCACCTCGCTCGCACGGTGCCGCCTAGGAAAACGAATAAAATTTGACAAACGGACGGCCAAAAACCAATTTTCGAAAAAAAAATGACGAACGGACAAAAAAGGGAATGCAACACGAGGACTTCCCAGGAGGTCACCCATCCTAGTACTACTCTCGCCCAAGCACGCTTAACTTCGGAGTTCTGATGGGATCCGGTGCTTTAGTGCTGGTATGATCGCATCCGACATACCTTGCGTCCCCCTCGCTTTTATGCCCGCGCCTCCGCGTCCCGCCCGCCCGTGGCTTCGCCGCGCCGGTTGCCCTTCCGCCTTCCACCTCGCTCGCACGGTGCCGCCTAGGAAAACGAATAAAATTTGACAAACGGACGGCCAAAAACCAATTTTCGAAAAAAAATGACGAACGGACAAAAAAGGGAATGCAACACGAGGACTTCCCAGGAGGTCACCCATCCTAGTACTACTCTCGCCCAAGCACGCTTAACTTCGGAGTTCTGATGGGATCCGGTGCTTTAGTGCTGGTATGATCGCATCCGACATACCTTGCGTCCCCCTCGCTTTTATGCCCGCGCCTCCGCGTCCCGCCCGCCCGTGGCTTCGCCGCGCCGGTTGCCCTTCCGCCTTCCACCTCGCTCGCACGGTGCCGCCTAGGAAAACGAATAAAATTTGACAAACGGACGGCCAAAAACCAATTTTCGAAAAAAATGACGAACGGACAAAAAAGGGAATGCAACACGAGGACTTCCCAGGAGGTCACCCATCCTAGTACTACTCTCGCCCAAGCACGCTTAACTTCGGAGTTCTGATGGGATCCGGTGCTTTAGTGCTGGTATGATCGCATCCGACATACCTTGCGTCACCCTCGCTTTTATGCCCGCGCCTCCGCGTCCCGCCCGCCCGTGGCTTCGCCGCGCCGGTTGCCCTTCCGCCTTCCACCTCGCTCGCACGGTGCCGCCTAGGAAAACGAATAAAATTTGACAAACGGACGGCCAAAAACCAATTTTCGAAAAAAAAATGACGAACGGACAAAAAAGGGAATGCAACACGAGGACTTCCCAGGAGGTCACCCATCCTAGTACTACTCTCGCCCAAGCACGCTTAACTTCGGAGTTCTGATGGGATCCGGTGCTTTAGTGCTGGTATGATCGCATCCGACATACCTTGCGTCCCCCTCGCTTTTATGCCCGCGCCTCCGCGTCCCGCCCGCCCGTGGCTTCGCCGCGCCGGTTGCCCTTCCGCCTTCCACCTCGCTCGCACGGTGCCGCCTAGGAAAACGAATAAAATTTGACAAACGGACGGCCAAAAACCAATTTTCGAAAAAAATGACGAACGGACAAAAAAGGGAATGCAACACGAGGACTTCCCAGGAGGTCACCCATCCTAGTACTACTCTCGCCCAAGCACGCTTAACTTCGGAGTTCTGATGGGATCCGGTGCTTTAGTGCTGGTATGATCGCATCCGACATACCTTGCGTCCCCCTCGCTTTTATGCCCGCGCCTCCGCGTCCCGCCCGCCCGTGGCTTCGCCGCGCCGGTTGCCCTTCCGCCTTCCACCTCGCTCGCACGGTGCCGCCTAGGAAAACGAATAAAATTTGACAAACGGACGGCCAAAAACCAATTTTCGAAAAAAAATGACGAACGGACAAAAAAGGGAATGCAACACGAGGACTTCCCAGGAGGTCACCCACCCTAGTACTACTCTCGCCCAAGCACGCTTAACTTCGGAGTTCTGATGGGATCCGGTGCTTTAGTGCTGGTATGATCGCATCCGACATACCTTGCGTCCCCCTCGCTTTTATGCCCGCGCCTCCGCGTCCCGCCCGCCCGTGGCTTCGCCGCGCCGGTTGCCCTTCCGCCTTCCACCTCGCTCGCACGGTGCCGCCTAGGAAAACGAATAAAATTTGACAAACGGACGGCCAAAAACCAATTTTCGAAAAAAATGACGAACGGACAAAAAAGGGAATGCAACACGAGGACTTCCCAGGAGGTCACCCATCCTAGTACTACTCTCGCCCAAGCACGCTTAACTTCGGAGTTCTGATGGGATCCGGTGCTTTAGTGCTGGTATGATCGCATCCGACATACCTTGCGTCCCCCTCGCTTTTATGCCCGCGCCTCCGCGTCCCGCCCGCCCGTGGCTTCGCCGCGCCGGTTGCCCTTCCGCCTTCCACCTCGCTCGCACGGTGCCGCCTAGGAAAACGAATAAAATTTGACAAACGGACGGCCAAAAACCAATTTTCGAAAAAAAATGACGAACGGACAAAAAAGAGAATGCAACACGAGGACTTCCCAGGAGGTCACCCATCCTAGTACTACTCTCGCCCAAGCACGCTTAACTTCGGAGTTCTGATGGGATCCGGTGCTTTAGTGCTGGTATGATCGCATCCGACATACCTTGCGTCCCCCTCGCTTTTATGCCCGCGCCTCCGCGTCCCGCCCGCCCGTGGCTTCGCCGCGCCGGTTGCCCTTCCGCCTTCCACCTCGCTCGCACGGTGCCGCCTAGGAAAACGAATAAAATTTGACAAACGGACGGCCAAAAACCAATTTTCGAAAAAAAATGACGAACGGACAAAAAAGGGAATGCAACACGAGGACTTCCCAGGAGGTCACCCATCCTAGTACTACTCTCGCCCAAGCACGCTTAACTTCGGAGTTCTGATGGGATCCGGTGCTTTAGTGCTGGTATGATCGCATCCGACATACCTTGCGTCCCCCTCGCTTTTATGCCCGCGCCTCCGCGTCCCGCCCGCCCGTGGCTTCGCCGCGCCGGTTGCCCTTCCGCCTTCCACCTCGCTCGCACGGTGCCGCCTAGGAAAACGAATAAAATTTGACAAACGGACGGCCAAAAACCAATTTTCGAAAAAAAATGACGAACGGACAAAAAAGGGAATGCAACACGAGGACTTCCCAGGAGGTCACCCATCCTAGTACTACTCTCGCCCAAGCACGCTTAACTTCGGAGTTCTGATGGGATCCGGTGCTTTAGTGCTGGTATGATCGCATCCGACATACCTTGCGTCCCCCTCGCTTTTATGCCCGCGCCTCCGCGTCCCGCCCGCCCGTGGCTTCGCCGCGCCGGTTGCCCTTCCGCCTTCCACCTCGCTCGCACGGTGCCGCCTAGGAAAACGAATAAAATTTGACAAACGGACGGCCAAAAACCAATTTTCGAAAAAAATGACGAACGGACAAAAAAGGGAATGCAACACGAGGACTTCCCAGGAGGTCACCCATCCTAGTACTACTCTCGCCCAAGCACGCTTAACTTCGGAGTTCTGATGGGATCCGGTGCTTTAGTGCTGGTATGATCGCATCCGACATACCTTGCGTCACCCTCGCTTTTATGCCCGCGCCTCCGCGTCCCGCCCGCCCGTGGCTTCGCCGCGCCGGTTGCCCTTCCGCCTTCCACCTCGCTCGCACGGTGCCGCCTAGGAAAACGAATAAAATTTGACAAACGGACGGCCAAAAACCAATTTTCGAAAAAAAAATGACGAACGGACAAAAAAGGGAATGCAACACGAGGACTTCCCAGGAGGTCACCCATCCTAGTACTACTCTCGCCCAAGCACGCTTAACTTCGGAGTTCTGATGGGATCCGGTGCTTTAGTGCTGGTATGATCGCATCCGACATACCTTGCGTCCCCCTCGCTTTTATGCCCGCGCCTCCGCGTCCCGCCCGCCCGTGGCTTCGCCGCGCCGGTTGCCCTTCCGCCTTCCACCTCGCTCGCACGGTGCCGCCTAGGAAAACGAATAAAATTTGACAAACGGACGGCCAAAAACCAATTTTCGAAAAAAAATGACGAACGGACAAAAAAGGGAATGCAACACGAGGACTTCCCAGGAGGTCACCCATCCTAGTACTACTCTCGCCCAAGCACGCTTAACTTCGGAGTTCTGATGGGATCCGGTGCTTTAGTGCTGGTATGATCGCATCCGACATACCTTGCGTCCCCCTCGCTTTTATGCCCGCGCCTCCGCGTCCCGCCCGCCCGTGGCTTCGCCGCGCCGGTTGCCCTTCCGCCTTCCACCTCGCTCGCACGGTGCCGCCTAGGAAAACGAATAAAATTTGACAAACGGACGGCCAAAAACCAATTTTCGAAAAAAAATGACGAACGGACAAAAAAGGGAATGCAACACGAGGACTTCCCAGGAGGTCACCCATCCTAGTACTACTCTCGCCCAAGCACGCTTAACTTCGGAGTTCTGATGGGATCCGGTGCTTTAGTGCTGGTATGATCGCATCCGACATACCTTGCGTCCCCCTCGCTTTTATGCCCGCGCCTCCGCGTCCCGCCCGCCCGTGGCTTCGCCGCGCCGGTTGCCCTTCCGCCTTCCACCTCGCTCGCACGGTGCCGCCTAGGAAAACGAATAAAATTTGACAAACGGACGGCCAAAAACCAATTTTCGAAAAAAAATGACGAACGGACAAAAAAGGGAATGCAACACGAGGACTTCCCAGGAGGTCACCCATCCTAGTACTACTCTCGCCCAAGCACGCTTAACTTCGGAGTTCTGATGGGATCCGGTGCTTTAGTGCTGGTATGATCGCATCCGACATACCTTGCGTCCCCCTCGCTTTTATGCCCGCGCCTCCGCGTCCCGCCCGCCCGTGGCTTCGCCGCGCCGGTTGCCCTTCCGCCTTCCACCTCGCTCGCACGGTGCCGCCTAGGAAAACGAATAAAATTTGACAAACGGACGGCCAAAAACCAATTTTCGAAAAAAAATGACGAACGGACAAAAAAGGGAATGCAACACGAGGACTTCCCAGGAGGTCACCCATCCTAGTACTACTCTCGCCCAAGCACGCTTAACTTCGGAGTTCTGATGGGATCCGGTGCTTTAGTGCTGGTATGATCGCATCCGACATACCTTGCGTCCCCCTCGCTTTTATGCCCGCGCCTCCGCGTCCCGCCCGCCCGTGGCTTCGCCGCGCCGGTTGCCCTTCCGCCTTCCACCTCGCTCGCACGGTGCCGCCTAGGAAAACGAATAAAATTTGACAAACGGACGGCCAAAAACCAATTTTCGAAAAAAAATGACGAACGGACAAAAAAGGGAATGCAACACGAGGACTTCCCAGGAGGTCACCCATCCTAGTACTACTCTCGCCCAAGCACGCTTAACTTCGGAGTTCTGATGGGATCCGGTGCTTTAGTGCTGGTATGATCGCATCCGACATACCTTGCGTCCCCCTCGCTTTTATGCCCGCGCCTCCGCGTCCCGCCCGCCCGTGGCTTCGCCGCGCCGGTTGCCCTTCCGCCTTCCACCTCGCTCGCACGGTGCCGCCTAGGAAAACGAATAAAATTTGACAAACGGACGGCCAAAAACCAATTTTCGAAAAAAAATGACGAACGGACAAAAAAGGGAATGCAACACGAGGACTTCCCAGGAGGTCACCCATCCTAGTACTACTCTCGCCCAAGCACGCTTAACTTCGGAGTTCTGATGGGATCCGGTGCTTTAGTGCTGGTATGATCGCATCCGACATACCTTGCGTCCCCCTCGCTTTTATGCCCGCGCCTCCGCGTCCCGCCCGCCCGTGGCTTCGCCGCGCCGGTTGCCCTTCCGCCTTCCACCTCGCTCGCACGGTGCCGCCTAGGAAAACGAATAAAATTTGACAAACGGACGGCCAAAAACCAATTTTCGAAAAAAAATGACGAACGGACAAAAAAGGGAATGCAACACGAGGACTTCCCAGGAGGTCACCCATCCTAGTACTACTCTCGCCCAAGCACGCTTAACTTCGGAGTTCTGATGGGATCCGGTGCTTTAGTGCTGGTATGATCGCATCCGACATACCTTGCGTCCCCCTCGCTTTTATGCCCGCGCCTCCGCGTCCCGCCCGCCCGTGGCTTCGCCGCGCCGGTTGCCCTTCCGCCTTCCACCTCGCTCGCACGGTGCCGCCTAGGAAAACGAATAAAATTTGACAAACGGACGGCCAAAAACCAATTTTCGAAAAAAAATGACGAACGGACAAAAAAGGGAATGCAACACGAGGACTTCCCAGGAGGTCACCCATCCTAGTACTACTCTCGCCCAAGCACGCTTAACTTCGGAGTTCTGATGGGATCCGGTGCTTTAGTGCTGGTATGATCGCATCCGACATACCTTGCGTCCCCCTCGCTTTTATGCCCGCGCCTCCGCGTCCCGCCCGCCCGTGGCTTCGCCGCGCCGGTTGCCCTTCCGCCTTCCACCTCGCTCGCACGGTGCCGCCTAGGAAAACGAATAAAATTTGACAAACGGACGGCCAAAAACCAATTTTCGAAAAAAAATGACGAACGGACAAAAAAGGGAATGCAACACGAGGACTTCCCAGGAGGTCACCCATCCTAGTACTACTCTCGCCCAAGCACGCTTAACTTCGGAGTTCTGATGGGATCCGGTGCTTTAGTGCTGGTATGATCGCATCCGACATACCTTGCGTCCCCCTCGCTTTTATGCCCGCGCCTCCGCGTCCCGCCCGCCCGTGGCTTCGCCGCGCCGGTTGCCCTTCCGCCTTCCACCTCGCTCGCACGGTGCCGCCTAGGAAAACGAATAAAATTTGACAAACGGACGGCCAAAAACCAATTTTCGAAAAAAAATGACGAACGGACAAAAAAGGGAATGCAACACGAGGACTTCCCAGGAGGTCACCCATCCTAGTACTACTCTCGCCCAAGCACGCTTAACTTCGGAGTTCTGATGGGATCCGGTGCTTTAGTGCTGGTATGATCGCATCCGACATACCTTGCGTCCCCCTCGCTTTTATGCCCGCGCCTCCGCGTCCCGCCCGCCCGTGGCTTCGCCGCGCCGGTTGCCCTTCCGCCTTCCACCTCGCTCGCACGGTGCCGCCTAGGAAAACGAATAAAATTTGACAAACGGACGGCCAAAAACCAATTTTCGAAAAAAAATGACGAACGGACAAAAAAGGGAATGCAACACGAGGACTTCCCAGGAGGTCACCCATCCTAGTACTACTCTCGCCCAAGCACGCTTAACTTCGGAGTTCTGATGGGATCCGGTGCTTTAGTGCTGGTATGATCGCATCCGACATACCTTGCGTCCCCCTCGCTTTTATGCCCGCGCCTCCGCGTCCCGCCCGCCCGTGGCTTCGCCGCGCCGGTTGCCCTTCCGCCTTCCACCTCGCTCGCACGGTGCCGCCTAGGAAAACGAATAAAATTTGACAAACGGACGGCCAAAAACCAATTTTCGAAAAAAAATGACGAACGGACAAAAAAGGGAATGCAACACGAGGACTTCCCAGGAGGTCACCCATCCTAGTACTACTCTCGCCCAAGCACGCTTAACTTCGGAGTTCTGATGGGATCCGGTGCTTTAGTGCTGGTATGATCGCATCCGACATACCTTGCGTCCCCCTCGCTTTTATGCCCGCGCCTCCGCGTCCCGCCCGCCCGTGGCTTCGCCGCGCCGGTTGCCCTTCCGCCTTCCACCTCGCTCGCACGGTGCCGCCTAGGAAAACGAATAAAATTTGACAAACGGACGGCCAAAAACCAATTTTCGAAAAAAAATGACGAACGGACAAAAAAGGGAATGCAACACGAGGACTTCCCAGGAGGTCACCCATCCTAGTACTACTCTCGCCCAAGCACGCTTAACTTCGGAGTTCTGATGGGATCCGGTGCTTTAGTGCTGGTATGATCGCATCCGACATACCTTGCGTCCCCCTCGCTTTTATGCCCGCGCCTCCGCGTCCCGCCCGCCCGTGGCTTCGCCGCGCCGGTTGCCCTTCCGCCTTCCACCTCGCTCGCACGGTGCCGCCTAGGAAAACGAATAAAATTTGACAAACGGACGGCCAAAAACCAATTTTCGAAAAAAAATGACGAACGGACAAAAAAGGGAATGCAACACGAGGACTTCCCAGGAGGTCACCCATCCTAGTACTACTCTCGCCCAAGCACGCTTAACTTCGGAGTTCTGATGGGATCCGGTGCTTTAGTGCTGGTATGATCGCATCCGACATACCTTGCGTCCCCCTCGCTTTTATGCCCGCGCCTCCGCGTCCCGCCCGCCCGTGGCTTCGCCGCGCCGGTTGCCCTTCCGCCTTCCACCTCGCTCGCACGGTGCCGCCTAGGAAAACGAATAAAATTTGACAAACGGACGGCCAAAAACCAATTTTCGAAAAAAAATGACGAACGGACAAAAAAGGGAATGCAACACGAGGACTTCCCAGGAGGTCACCCATCCTAGTACTACTCTCGCCCAAGCACGCTTAACTTCGGAGTTCTGATGGGATCCGGTGCTTTAGTGCTGGTATGATCGCATCCGACATACCTTGCGTCCCCCTCGCTTTTATGCCCGCGCCTCCGCGTCCCGCCCGCCCGTGGCTTCGCCGCGCCGGTTGCCCTTCCGCCTTCCACCTCGCTCGCACGGTGCCGCCTAGGAAAACGAATAAAATTTGACAAACGGACGGCCAAAAACCAATTTTCGAAAAAAATGACGAACGGACAAAAAAGGGAATGCAACACGAGGACTTCCCAGGAGGTCACCCATCCTAGTACTACTCTCGCCCAAGCACGCTTAACTTCGGAGTTCTGATGGGATCCGGTGCTTTAGTGCTGGTATGATCGCATCCGACATACCTTGCGTCCCCCTCGCTTTTATGCCCGCGCCTCCGCGTCCCGCCCGCCCGTGGCTTCGCCGCGCCGGTTGCCCTTCCGCCTTCCACCTCGCTCGCACGGTGCCGCCTAGGAAAACGAATAAAATTTGACAAACGGACGGCCAAAAACCAATTTTCGAAAAAAAATGACGAACGGACAAAAAAGGGAATGCAACACGAGGACTTCCCAGGAGGTCACCCATCCTAGTACTACTCTCGCCCAAGCACGCTTAACTTCGGAGTTCTGATGGGATCCGGTGCTTTAGTGCTGGTATGATCGCATCCGACATACCTTGCGTCCCCCTCGCTTTTATGCCCGCGCCTCCGCGTCCCGCCCGCCCGTGGCTTCGCCGCGCCGGTTGCCCTTCCGCCTTCCACCTCGCTCGCACGGTGCCGCCTAGGAAAACGAATAAAATTTGACAAACGGACGGCCAAAAACCAATTTTCGAAAAAAATGACGAACGGACAAAAAAGGGAATGCAACACGAGGACTTCCCAGGAGGTCACCCATCCTAGTACTACTCTCGCCCAAGCACGCTTAACTTCGGAGTTCTGATGGGATCCGGTGCTTTAGTGCTGGTATGATCGCATCCGACATACCTTGCGTCCCCCTCGCTTTTATGCCCGCGCCTCCGCGTCCCGCCCGCCCGTGGCTTCGCCGCGCCGGTTGCCCTTCCGCCTTCCACCTCGCTCGCACGGTGCCGCCTAGGAAAACGAATAAAATTTGACAAACGGACGGCCAAAAACCAATTTTCGAAAAAAAATGACGAACGGACAAAAAAGGGAATGCAACACGAGGACTTCCCAGGAGGTCACCCATCCTAGTACTACTCTCGCCCAAGCACGCTTAACTTCGGAGTTCTGATGGGATCCGGTGCTTTAGTGCTGGTATGATCGCATCCGACATACCTTGCGTCCCCCTCGCTTTTATGCCCGCGCCTCCGCGTCCCGCCCGCCCGTGGCTTCGCCGCGCCGGTTGCCCTTCCGCCTTCCACCTCGCTCGCACGGTGCCGCCTAGGAAAACGAATAAAATTTGACAAACGGACGGCCAAAAACCAATTTTCGAAAAAAAATGACGAACGGACAAAAAAGGGAATGCAACACGAGGACTTCCCAGGAGGTCACCCATCCTAGTACTACTCTCGCCCAAGCACGCTTAACTTCGGAGTTCTGATGGGATCCGGTGCTTTAGTGCTGGTATGATCGCATCCGACATACCTTGCGTCCCCCTCGCTTTTATGCCCGCGCCTCCGCGTCCCGCCCGCCCGTGGCTTCGCCGCGCCGGTTGCCCTTCCGCCTTCCACCTCGCTCGCACGGTGCCGCCTAGGAAAACGAATAAAATTTGACAAACGGACGGCCAAAAACCAATTTTCGAAAAAAAATGACGAACGGACAAAAAAGGGAATGCAACACGAGGACTTCCCAGGAGGTCACCCACCCTAGTACTACTCTCGCCCAAGCACGCTTAACTTCGGAGTTCTGATGGGATCCGGTGCTTTAGTGCTGGTATGATCGCATCCGACATACCTTGCGTCCCCCTCGCTTTTATGCCCGCGCCTCCGCGTCCCGCCCGCCCGTGGCTTCGCCGCGCCGGTTGCCCTTCCGCCTTCCACCTCGCTCGCACGGTGCCGCCTAGGAAAACGAATAAAATTTGACAAACGGACGGCCAAAAACCAATTTTCGAAAAAAATGACGAACGGACAAAAAAGGGAATGCAACACGAGGACTTCCCAGGAGGTCACCCATCCTAGTACTACTCTCGCCCAAGCACGCTTAACTTCGTAGTTCTGATGGGATCCGGTGCTTTAGTGCTGGTATGATCGCATCCGACATACCTTGCGTCCCCCTCGATTTTATGCCCGCGCCTCCGCGTCCCGCCCGCCCGTGGCTTCGCCGCGCCGGTTGCCCTTCCGCCTTCCACCTCGCTCGCACGGTGCCGCCTAGGAAAACGAATAAAATTTGACAAACGGACGGCCAAAAACCAATTTTCGAAAAAAAATGACGAACGGACAAAAAAGGGAATGCAACACGAGGACTTTCCCAGGAGGTCACCCATCCTAGTACTACTCTCGCCCAAAGCACCGCTTAACTTCGGAGTTCTGATGGGATCCGGTGCTTTAGTGCTGGTATGATCGCATCCGACATACCCTTGCGTCCCCCTCGCTTTTATGCCCGCGCCTCCGCTTCCCGCCCGCCCGTGGCTTCGCCGCGCCGGTTTGCCCTTCCGCCTTCCACCTCGCTCGCACGGTGCCGCCCTAGGAAAACGAATAAAATTTGACAAACGGACGGCCAAAAACCAATTTTCGAAAAAAAATGACGAACGGACAAAAAAGGGAATGCAACACGAGGACTTCCCAGGAGGTCACCCACCCTAGTACTACTCTCGGCCCAAGCTCGCTTAACTTCGGAGTTCTGATGGGATCCGGTGCTTTAGTGCTGGTATGATCGCATCCGACATACCTTGCGTCCCCTCGCTTTTATGCCCGCGCCTCCGCGTCCCGCCCGCCCGTGGCTTCGCCGCGCCGGTTGCCCTTCCGCCTTCCACCTCGCTCGCACGGTGCCGCCTAGGAAAACGGAATAAAATTTGACAAACGGACGGCCAAAAACCAATTTTCGAAAAAAATGACGAACGGACAAAAAAGGGAATGCAACACGAGGACTTCCCAGGAGGTCACCCCATCCTAGTATCTACTCTCGCCCAAGCACGCTTAACTTCGGAGTTCTGATGGGATCCGGTGCTTTAGTGCTGGTATGATCGCATCCGACATACCTTGCGTCCCCCTCGCTTTTATGCCCGCGCCTCCGCGTCCCGCCCGCCCGTGGCTTCGCCGCGCCGGTTGCCCTTCCGCCTTCCACCTCGCTCGCACGGTGCCGCCTAGGAAAACGAATAAAATTTGACAAACGGACGGCCAAAAACCAATTTTCGAAAAAAAATGACGAACGGACAAAAAAGGGAATGCAACACGAGGACTTCCCAGGAGGTCACCCATCCTAGTACTACTCTCGCCCAAGCACGCTTAACTTCGGAGTTCTGATGGGATCCGGTGCTTTAGTGCTGGTATGATCGCATCCGACATACCTTGCGTCCCCCTCGCTTTTATGCCCGCGCCTCCGCGTCCCGCCCGCCGTTGCTTCGCCGCGCCGGTTGCCCTTCCGCCTTCCACCTCGCTCGCACGGTGCCGCCTAGGAAAACGAATAAAATTGACAAACGGACGGCCAAAAACCAATTTTCGAAAAAAATGACGAACGGACAAAAAAGGGAATGCAACACGAGGACTTCCCAGGAGGTCACCCATCCTAGTACTACTCTCGCCCAAGCACGCTTAACTTCGGAGTTCTGATGGGATCCGGTGCTTTAGTGCTGGTATGATCGCATCCGACATACCTTGCGTCCCCCTCGCTTTTATGCCCGCGCCTCCGCGTCCCGCCCGCCCGTGGCTTCGCCGCGCCGGTTGCCCTTCCGCCTTCCACCTCGCTCGCACGGTGCCGCCTAGGAAAACGAATAAAATTTGACAAACGGACGGCCAAAAACCAATTTTCGAAAAAAAATGACGAACGGACAAAAAGGGAATGCAACACGAGGACTTCCCAGGAGGTCACCCATCCTAGTACTACTCTCGCCCAAGCACGCTTAACTTCGGAGTTCTGATGGGATCCGGTGCTTTAGTGCTGGTATGATCGCATCCGACATACCTTGCGTCCCCCTCGCTTTTATGCCCGCGCCTCCGCGTCCCGCCCGCCCGTGGCTTCGCCGCGCCGGTTGCCCTTCCGCCTTCCACCTCGCTCGCACGGTGCCGCCTAGGAAAACGAATAAAATTTGACAAACGGACGGCCAAAACCAATTTTCGAAAAAAAATGACGAACGGACAAAAAAGGGAATGCAACACGAGGACTTCCCAGGAGGTCACCCACCCTAGTACTACTCTCGCCCAAGCACGCTTAACTTCGGAGTTCTGATGGGATCCGGTGCTTTAGTGCTGGTATGATCGCATCCGACATACCTTGCGTCCCCCTCGCTTTTATGCCCGCGCCTCCGCGTCCCGCCCGCCCGTGGCTTCGCCGCGCCGGTTGCCCTTCCGCCTTCCACCTCGCTCGCACGGTGCCGCCTAGGAAAACGAATAAAATTTGACAAACGGACGGCCAAAAACCAATTTTCGAAAAAAATGACGAACGGACAAAAAAGGGAATGCAACACGAGGACTTCCCAGGAGGTCACCCATCCTAGTACTACTCTCGCCCAAGCACGCTTAACTTCGTAGTTCTGATGGGATCCGGTGCTTTAGTGCTGGTATGATCGCATCCGACATACCTTGCGTCCCCCTCGATTTTATGCCCGCGCCTCCGCGTCCCGCCCGCCCGTGGCTTCGCCGCGCCGGTTGCCCTTCCGCCTTCCACCTCGCTCGCACGGTGCCGCCTAGGAAAACGAATAAAATTTGACAAACGGACGGCCAAAAACCAATTTTCGAAAAAAATGACGAACGGACAAAAAAGGGAATGCAACACGAGGACTTCCCAGGAGGTCACCCATCCTAGTACTACTCTCGCCCAAGCACGCTTAACTTCGGAGTTCTGATGGGATCCGGTGCTTTAGTGCTGGTATGATCGCATCCGACATACCTTGCGTCCCCCTCGCTTTTATGCCCGCGCCTCCGCGTCCCGCCCGCCCGTGGCTTCGCCGCGCCGGTTGCCCTTCCGCCTTCCACCTCGCTCGCACGGTGCCGCCTAGGAAAACGAATAAAATTTGACAAACGGACGGCCAAAAACCAATTTTCGAAAAAAAATGACGAACGGACAAAAAAGGGAATGCAACACGAGGACTTCCCAGGAGGTCACCCCTCCTAGTACTACTTCCGCCCAAGCACGCTTAACTTCGGAGTTCTGATGGGATCCGGTGCTTTAGTGCTGGTATGATCGCATCCGACATACCTTGCGTCCCCTCGCTTTTATGCCCGCGCCCTCCGCGTCCCGCCCGCCCGTGGCTTCGCCGCGCGCGGTTGCCCTTCCGCCTTCCACCTTCGCTCGCACGTGCCGCCTAGGAAAACGAATAAAATTTGACAAACGGACCGGCCAAAAACCAATTTTCGAAAAAAAATGACGAACGGACAAAAAAGGGAATGC
>JAKOGQ010000076.1:0-15550 GCA_022457205.1 Saccharum spontaneum
TGTGAGGAGGAATATGAGAGAGACTTTTTAAAGATAAATACGAGACCACACTTAACTTGGCTCTTATAACTTGTCATATAGCAAAGCAACTTGGCTCTATTACCGTGTGTTTGGTTGGTGGGATTTGTAGAGGCGGGGTGGGATGGACCTAAGATTGCTGCTGTTTGGATAGGAGTTACGCAGGAGCAGGGACGTCCTAGGTAGCATATTCCTCTAGATTCCTTGACTATGCGTCCCTCTTTTTTCCACGGACGGAGGCCGTCCCACTTGGACGAGCACGCATGAGCACGACGCAGGGAGAAGGGAGAGAGGAGAGAGGGTGGTCGGCGGCGGGTTCCACCCCCGGCACCGGCGAGCTCCGCCCCGACCCAACATCGCTGCTCCGGCGAGCTTTCCCCAGCCGTGCCGCGAGCCGCCGGCGGGGTGAGCTCCGCCAGGCCACCGCCATGGCGAGCGAACTCCACCCCAGCCCTGCGAGGATGAACTGCGCGCAACGCCGCCGTGAGGACGAGCTGGAGCCAGTGGCCGCCGCTAACCTGGCCGGCGCGCTCGAGGACGAGAGCTGCGACACAGAGGAGATGTGGCTGCCGGAGGGAGGAGGTAGGAAGGAGAAGGGAAGAGGACGACCTGGGACCCGCGTGCACGAGGACGAGCTACGGCTTGCCGCCAGTGGAGGCGGAGGAGGAGTTGCGGCTCGCCGCCGGAGGCACCGCGCGGAGCTGACCTTTGCTTCGCCCGATACCATATGCGGAGGAAAGGCACGGTTGGGAAGAAGATAAGGCAAGGAGGAAAGAAAAGAAAAATAAAAAACTGACACGTGGATCCCACCTGTCAGTAGTGATTCCACTTTTACTGTCCCAGAACCAAACCTATTCCTTTTCGACCAAACAAAATCTGGAGCAGTCCTGTCTCAAAAACCAGAGACAGAACCATCCTACTCCACCCTGACGCCCAACCAAACGACCCACTCTAAAAAAAAAAGAAGGCAGAGCTAATTGTTTTGGGCCTCCGGTCTCGTGGGCATGGAAGCGAGCAGCGCCGAGCGGTGGAAAACTCAAAAGCGCCAGACGTTGCCGGCTGCCGAGTCCGCGGGTGTGCGGTTAACCGCGCGAGCACAGCGCTAACTCCACCACCGCCCGGTCCGCGGTCCTTTTCTCTCGATCGCGGACGGACGAGCAGTAGCGGTTGAGGCCCAAGAAGTGGACGTTAGCCAGATCAAGAAGACGCTTGAAAACCCCGAGCAGAAGTGGGCCGCAGCCCACGGGCTTGGAGGTTGCTGCGATGCAATGCGATGCGACGCGAACCAAACCAAAGGCCCCCGCATCCATCCAAGCCTGTGGCCGTGCGCTGCTGCTCCCTGCTCGTGCTCGTGCGTGGAGGTCGACCTCGGAACAGGAGCGTGAATGTGATGGCAGGGCAAGTCGGCAACAGTGCCTGCGCGGTGCGTGGAATCTCCGTGGCCACTGTTCACGCAAGTGCTCCACCCGTTCACTCCGCTCCCACCGCTGTCATCGCCACCATCGATCGGGGCCGGGGAGCGAGGCCACTGTCGATCTTGTGCACGAACCGGCTACAGAAAGGGCAGGCAGCTAGCTAGCTGTATGCTGATTGCAACTCGCTGTACCCGGCCCTCTATTCACGAGATTCAACACCAAGCACGTACCAAGTGGCAAACACAAAACTGTACGAGCGACGTAAGCCCGTCCGTGCCTGTCGCGACTTCTGAACCTCAGCACAGCTGAGCGAGCTAGCCGCCCGCCTCCGAATCTACCACGGGGTAAAAAGCAATGCATGCGAAACAAACACCGACCAGCTACGTACGCTCGCGTGCGGCGTGCCACGCCACACGTCCCCCCTCCCTCCCTCCCCTCTACAGGAAGTCAGGGGACACAGCCACACAGGGCAAACAGCTACAGCCACGTACGTACCACATGATTGCGACCCAAAAGCTGTAGCTAGGCTCCAAATGCACGCATCAAGAGGCTGGCGCGGCGTGCAATCAGCATCAGGCCAGGCGGCACAGGCAGCGGGCAGAGGCAGAGAGCAGCCAGGGCCAGCCAGCCAGCGTCGTCACATTCGCAATCGCATCGCCGTCGCGTGCTGCATAGGATTCTTCGCTCTCCTCTCCTCATGCTCCCTCTCCTCGCCGCGCGGCCTGGGTCTGGGGGAAACGATGCGATGCTCGCGCGGCGCGCGCACCGTGACCTTGGGCGACATGATGCCGGCCTGCATGCGCCCCGCCCCCGCGGGCGAAGGTTCTTCAGCGGACATGCCAAACGCGCCGCGACGACGCTACAAACAAACCGGCATCGCGTCCCAACTAACCTTCACGCCTAAACAAATCGCCCCGATCGATTCGCTGCGCAGATAATCTTGTACTCCTAATAACAATTATATACTCTGTCTAGTCCTACTACTAGTTTAGCGTACGCCGCAGCACCGTGTCGGTCCGGTCATGAGACAGTATAAATTATACGACTAATATATAGTACCCGCACCGTACACGTGTCAGCTGCACTGTCCTTGCGAGGAGACCACTGATCGAAGAGCTGATCATTCGGGGAGCAGGAATTCCTAGGATGCTTATTAGGTATGTTAACCTTTGCAGCAAGCATCCCGTGTGCAGTGCTGCACCAGCATCAGCATCTGCCAGCCCGTTCGCTTGGGCTCATTTAGCTGACTAAAAGTATTGTTGGCTGATTTTTTTAAGAGAAAAACA
The DNA here is from genome assembly GCA_022457205.1 of Saccharum spontaneum. NCBI lineage: Eukaryota > Viridiplantae > Streptophyta > Magnoliopsida > Poales > Poaceae > Saccharum > Saccharum spontaneum. The sequence goes on from JAKOGQ010000076.1 coordinate 2,720, forward strand.
CTACTCGCTAACTGAATAATTTGGTTGATAATCTCAGACGAACAGGCTGTGCGTCGTCTCTCCTCCCCACGTTTTTCGACAGTCGGAGCGATTAGTAAATGCACAGATTCTCCGGGTCTCGAAGCCCGGCCGGCCAATAAAAAGGGAGAGCTCCTGATAAAAGCGTCAGAATTTACTAGTTCAGGTCTCGTGCCCGATCCTGCTCCACATGTACTCACTATATATTATATATATTCATTCATGGGTGGTTGCTACCTTGTTCAGTACTAAATCGAGCTTGGAATATAGATGGACATATGTATAGATGAAAATTTTTGCGCAGTACATTTGTACTGCGCATCTCTGTAACAGCGGCCACGTGGGGGGGAATAATTAATATCTATTCGATGCCGCTAAAGTATCAAACAGTGTAGGTTGATTTACCAACACTATTCGTGCATGTAGATCTTTACGGTAGTATTGCTCGAACGAGCTTCTTCTGCTGGCATAGTATGAATTTCTAGGAAATTAAATGAACTCAAACTAACCTACAGCTAAAGTCTGGTTTGCAACAGGACTCGTGCAAATTATTATTATTATTGGTTCCGCGCCAGACGATTAGTAGCGCTCCGACTTCCTGATGTTAATAACTTACTCTCTCCGTCCCTTTATATCTGTCACTGTTGGTGTGCATGCCACAATTTAACTCGATTTATAGAAAATATGTACAATATTTGTATCTCTAAATAAATTTATTAAAAAACTAGATTCAAAGATTTTTTCAATGATACTAATTATGTACTATAAATATTAATATTTTTAATATATATTTAGTCAAAGTTATTTATTAGAAAGCGCAAACAACAGATATTTAGATACAGAGGAAATACCGATAAGTCCACTTCACGATGAGATCTTGCTTGACTACTGCTACTAGCTGCTTTAGGCATTCACAAAACCATGCATTTGCATGCATGCTCTGTCCCTCCAGCTTCCTCCAATAATTCTCGCCTTTTTGCTTTGCTTTCCAGGGAACAATTGTACTTGTGACCAATCTATCTTTTTCTTGACGCCAGCCCTCAATCTCATCATCATCGATCGTCAGATCACGGACAGCACACGAGACAAAAGTGAAGGCTAAGGCTGATCGCGGGCGCATCATGCTTTGCATGCTCTGGCCCGGCCGGCCGGCCTTTTCCCTTTCCTCCCAAGAATCATTGGAAAATCGGATATCGCAGCCGCTTTTGCGGGCGAGATCGCGAGAGCTAGTAGTGGCTTTTTACGGCCGGCAGTGGCAGCTATCCCTGTCGGCGACGGCCCACGGCCGTTGGCCTCGCCGCCGTCCCCGTCAACGCAACGCTACAGCAGGTACGGACGACTTCATTCCGACAATAATTCTCTTTCAGTAACCACCGCGGCCAAGCAGCGAGCGGCAGCTGCGGGTGGTCAGTGTAAGGAGCCAGAGGCTCTGCCTAGCTACCCCGGGTTTGATCTCCGGCGACCGCAGCATTTTCGTGACATTGTTTACGAAAATAAGGAGAAAAGGCTCCCGATAAAAAAAAGTAACCACCGCGGCCACAAAAAAGGCGTCCAAGAGGAAAGCCAAATCTTCAACAAAAATGCGTGGCTGCCACACAAGGAGCCACGGCCAAACCGCGAATCTAGCAGTTAGGCCCAAACATTCCGTTCCTCCCTGAGTCCTGACTGGACTGAAAGGTGTATGTAGTACCAACCACCAATGTACAGTAGTATGACCAAACCACGCACTAGCTCTTGTCTTTCCCTCCTCCACAAAATTTTCTTCTCCACCCAATGGTATGTTTCTACTCTTTAACTTATATCACACTCTTCAACTCACTCCCCTACCATAGAAATACAACATATAAGTATCTCACTTGTATGGCTAACAATAATACACAAATATATTCCATATGCAACCATATTAGCTTAATTAATCTATGTCTAAATTATAATTATTAGAATGAATTCAATTCCAAACATCCAAACGGGGCCTTAAATTAATATGGCCGCATGGGAATATACTTGGTCTGTAAAGTACATTTTAATTCCTCCAAAATGAAAAGATTCAAACGGGCCCTAAATGAAATGCATGCATGTATTACTCATCTCTTGGTAATTGGTAAGAAGAAAGGGAATTATTGGGTGCGCAGATATACTTATTACTAGTATCAAACTAAACCGAATTATACAGATAAAATTGCTTCGATCAATATGGATCCAGACAATAATATATAGAATATCTGAATATTTTTCAGTCGAGAATGATTGGTATATTGATGAGAAGAAGGATGCAATGATTTGCGCGGCCCATACTGTGGTGTGCTTGAGCTAGACCGGCGTGCGCATGCACGAGGCGATCGAAAGCTACATCCTGTCTCTCCCTCTCTGTTCAACGTATGTAGAGAGACACAGCACAACCAAGCAGTAGCAAGCTCGAGCTTAGCGAGAAGCTAAAGCCGCACGATGTTCTGTGCAAATAAGTCAAGCGCTATAGACAGTCACGGGCAGCAGGAAGGCATCTTTTGCCCTAGAGATCAGCTCATGCTGTGCTTAATCAAAGTGGCCAATCAGTTACAAGTATCATATTTTCGTTAAAAAAAAGTCACAAGTATCATTGTGCAGTAAATTTAATAGGAGTTCCACTTGTCGTGTAACAACACAATGTAGCGTTAAGTAGTACTGCCCTTGCAATACAAAACACCTATGGGAGTATAAAATAACTTATCCTGGATTTACATTTTGATATAATTATTTATAAGTATAATTGGTGTAACTTAGAACTCGGTTGTGTGAAAGGAATATTTCTCCTGATTCTTGCAACACCTTAAATATGAGTGTAGAACTCTTCTAAACACCATAATATATTTTCTTATAATATGCTCACAAAATTCAGGTGAAAGAGGGGCCTTTTTCACCCGTGTATAATATATCAAAACTGAAAAAAAACCCGCCTCCATCCTAGAATAACCACAAGTGTATAGTCAGAAGAACACTTATTTTGATATGGATTTAGTATTATTTATAAGGTCCAAAAGACTTGACTTTGTTAAAAATAAATTGATTTTTGTTGCAGACCCTAATCACTATCATGATACCAAGCCTTCTGGCAGAAAATATATGAAATACTAGCTTGTGTTGGATTTATGATCTTCAAGCAGATACTATATATACATAGAGACTTTTTCCTGGTAAATGGACTTATAAGACTATTAAATAGGAAAAGATGTCAACATATTGTTGACCTAGTCAATGCAGACACAACACTTGACTATATATGCATATGCATCCCGACACAAGAAAACAACATGAATTTGAGCTAGCATGAGTAATGGCATTGTAAGGGGAAGATTGTTTTGCTACAAGAGAAAAGGTAACAAAAATAGCAGGAGAGGAACGGAGCAAATTAAGCTGCAAAACACGCCCCCATTTTGCTAGCTACAAACATCCTTATTGGTTCTATGACCAGAAACTATACTTAATCCAACAAAGATTATCCAACTACAAGGAAGGGAAAACCAACAAGAAAACAAGCCCAGCATGAACACCAACCCCCACCACGAGCAAAGGGGTCATCACATGCGTCCAACTCGCACTAGCTTACTCCATTAGTCAGAGAAGAGACGCCTCTCTCTCACCCAAGGTCCCTTCGGATGATGAAAGCTAGCTAGCTAGCTAGCTAGATAGCTTGATCCCATGCATGAACTCACTCATGCGACTCAGTTGCTAACTTGCATTGTTTGCCACTACGCTATATAATGACGACCTTACTCCTCTCATTGCATCTGCTTGATCAAGTCTCTGGCTTACTGTGCGCGAGCTTATGTCTTGTATAAGCTCGGTCGATCGATGGGTCGGTCATGGCATCCTGCCTCCGTTGAAGGACGAGGCCGACTTCATCTCGGCCTCCAGGGAGCTCATATCGCTGCTGCTCTGGTGGTCTCCTCCTCCCCTCGGCGTCGATATCCCGCGCACGATGCCGCCTCCGCCGACGCCAAGGAAGTCCCGCGTCATGTCTCCGCCACCCTGGCCGAACTTCACCTCGTGCTCCGCCATGTTGCACAGCTGCCTGGGATCAAACATCCCCGCGCTGACGGCGCCGTTGCCGCCGCCGAACATTCCTCCGGCGCCGACGCCACCTCCAGCGAGCGAGTTCATCAGGTCGTTCAGGTTCGCGTCGCTCTGTTCCATGTGCGGCGTCGCCGGCCGCACGTGAGGGGAAGAAGAGCCCACGAAGCCTCGGAACATGGACGCCGCGCCGCCGTTCGCGCTCGAGGTCGCGCCCATCTGCGCCGCCTTCTGGAGCAGAGCGGTCGCCGACATCTGCGGCAGCATGGAGGCTTGATCGCTGTAGAGCCCCGGCGGTGGAACTTGATCTCCACCACCAATGAAGTTGCCGCCAAAAATCCCCGCCGCCGATACCTCCGAACCCCCGCCGCCACCGCCTCCACCTGCTCCGCCACTGAACTGGTCACTGTTCATGAGCCCCTGGCTTGCATGCTCGTGACTGGACCCCGAGCTGTTGCCATTGTTAGCAAAGAAACCCAGGTTGAAGAGGCTGGGCCCCCCAGCACCGTTGCCCTGGAGGTCGGACAGCTGCATGAGTCCATGGAATGGCTTGTTGGCCTGCAGGTACGAGTGCGGCCCATTGCCCGCGTCGTCCCCAAAGTCCTGCCCGACCGATGCCCCCGCCGCGTTGAGGAAGAAGGACGCCGACGACGGCGGAGCCTGCGGCGGGCGGAAAGCGGACGCACCGTTGGGCGACAGGAGGTGGTCGAGGCGCGCGGCGATGCTGCTGCCGCCGCCGGCCGTGGCGCCGAGCCGGAGGAGCTCCGGGGACGGGTGGTGGTGGTGGTGGCCGTCCTGGAGAGTGGAGGTGAGGTGGGAGCCCACCTGCGAGAGGCTGAGCGCCATGTTGCCCGCGTTGGTGGCGCCGTAGAGGTGGCTGGTGAGGCTGCTGAGGCTGGTCGGCGGCAGCCGCGCGCTTTCCTGCGCGAGCGCATCGCAGAACGCCCGGTGGGTGATGAAGCTGTCCCTCCTGCATGGACCAATGCAACGATAGGATATCATTCACGCATGCATGCGCTTTCAGCTTGAATTGCTGTGTTGTGTTGTGTAGCTAGGTCAGAACTCAGAAGGGAAGCAGACAATCGCATGAGCCCGAGACGGCGCAGTGAAGATGTACACTAAAAGTTGATGCGACAAATAAGCACGCATGTTTCGTAGGAAAACTGCAGGCAGACGATGAGCATGCATGCCCACATGTCACGCTGCAGAAGGCGCAGGCACCGAGGAACAGCGGCATCTCGGGTTAAGATACTGTTTCTGATGGACATGTGAACGAAGCATGCATGCTGATGCTGTGCCACTGGCTTGTTCGCTTGAGCTGAAAATAAACGGCTGAAAGTACTGTTGGCTTATTTATGTGAGAGAAAAACACTGCTGGCTGGCTGAAAATAAGCGGCTGAAAGCTCAAGCGAACAGACTGGTTGTGTTTGTAGCTGGAATTCATGGATCTGAACGGTAGTGATCCTTTTTTTTCCTCTTTTCCCTGCAGTCTCTGCAAATTTCCTTTTTTGTGGATAAAAGAGTCTGCAGTATGTGATGTGTAGTTCATTTCACTTTCCTAATGGTGCTAAGACTAGTATTACCTGAAACATTTACATGGTTTGTCTTGTCTGATAGCATTGGTCAAAGGTGTTTGGTAACCATGCATTGACGCATGCAGACATCAGGCTAGCCTCACCAGTTTGGTAACCATGCATTGACGCATGCAGACATCAGGCTAGCCTCACCACAAAGCTAGCTCAAGATCCCAGAAACCCATGTCAATCGATAATGGAGGCCTTGTTCAGTTCCCCAATTCTCTCCCCTAATTCCACTATGCAAAAAGAAGATTCCCCGTCACATCAAAATGTCGGTAAATGCATGGAATACTAAATGTTGATAAAATCAAAAACTAATTGCACAGTTTTATTGTACTTTGCGAGACGAACATTTTAAGCCTAGTTAGTCAAAATTTGGATAATTTTTACCAAATACAAACGAAATGCTACAGGAATTCTGATACAGTGTTTTTCTCCCCAATTCACCAATCTAAACAAGGCCGGAGAAAGAAAAGGTGAGATGTGCGTGGAGACGAGAAAAAGGCAGCAAGACATAGGCATCAGAACTGTCATGCATCTACACGAACACACACACATCCCAAGGAGATCAGAAAACTTTGTGGGGCTGGTAAGCTCACTTTCCAAGGGATCAAGACACAGTCACGCACCGTGATTCTCTTTTTTGCAAGCCTTGAACCACGCACTAAATGGATCTAATAGTAGACCCTAATCAAGATTACTGTTTGACAACAAAACGTGTGGAATCTATGGATTTAATGTGAGCAAACAGTGGAACAGAAGTACTTCAATAGAGCAACTCAAGCGGCCATTAATGCAACTCCTGATGATGCAACTTATAAGTACTATATATGCTTACTTCCTATTGGAGAATTTTTGCCATACCCATGAAAGAGAGTAATGAGAATGAGCACACCACTTTGGGACATGTTTAACACCGCCAGCGCCAAGAAATGTGAACAGTGGCTCAAAGTTACACCTACTAGGTGATGCATGCGTGACTAGGGCATACTGTGACAGACCAGGTCGGCAACGTATCCATGAAAAAGGGGTGGGCCTGGCCTGGCTCACTAGCACGGCCAACGAACGGCCCTGCCTGCCACATCTAGACAGCAGCCAACTCACATGAGAACAAGCTAGGCTTACATGGCAGCCAAGCCAAGTGACAGGGCTGCTGCTCCTTACAACTTGACGGAGCGAGAGCCTGCTAGTCCTTGCAACTTGACTGCTCCTGACAGGATGGACCAGTAAAAATGTGGGTCTGGGTCAGTAACAACATAGACGCATGCATATCTGTGTAAACATGATGGGTAACACTGACGAACCAGTTCAGCCGTTCAGGTAAAAAAAAAAAGATAGATGAATACTAGTGACTGTGACGAGTGTTTGGCCAGACAGAAGGAGAGAGTTTTTGGTGGTTAGGGAAGTCGGAAAGGGAAGCATCATCACCAAGGCCAAAAGGCTAAAAAAAAGAAGCCATTTCTGCATTTCACGTGCAAGCAGTCCTCCAGCACGCCCGGCCTGGCTAGCCATATTCCTCTCTCTCTCTCTCTTTCTTTCTCTCTCCCTCACGGCGGATCTATCTTCGTTCGTCTTTCTAGCTCATCATCAGGCAGGCCAGCTGAGCTGAGCAGCGAGCACCAAAACTATACCTACAGGTGCCATGTCGCCGCAAGACCAAACAAAACCCTAACCCTAAAGAAGGCCAGCCAAACCATGGAACGTTCCTAATACTTTACTCGCTCACCGAATCCAAGAGGTAGCCATAAGCGGACAGCTACAACAGGCTCATGCAGTGCAAAACCCCATGACGATGCCATGCCTAGCTTTATACACTTGCCATGCATATCATGATGCAGCAATCATGAACATACTCTATATGCACATACACACATATATACGTACAAATGCAATGCAGCTACTACCTTGCCATCTGTGCACGCACAGCACACACGAACGAGGAGAGGTGAAAGCATGGGAGAAACCGGCCGGACACGGGAGCGAGAGCGAGGCGTAGGCGGCTTACCGGGAGAAGAGTGTGCCGCAGTCGCATCGGTACTCGCGGGTGCCGCAGATCTTGGAGTGCGCCTTCCAGTCCGACTGCACGGCGTAGCGCTTGGAGCACTTGTCGCACTTCCACTTCTTCTCGCCGTGCTTGCGGCAGAAGTGCTTCTTGATCCCCGTCAGGTCGCCGAGGGCGCGGGCCGGGTCGTGGTGCACGCACGTCGGCTCCGGGCACAGGTACACGCGCCGGCGCTGCGCCTGCAGCGGGTTCTTCTGCTTCAGCTTCCACGGCAGGTTGTGCCCGCGACGGTGCAGCTGCAGGTTCTGCTCCCGCTGGAACCCCTTGTTGCACACCTCGCACACGAACCGGTTCGTCGCCAGCAGCGTCTTGGGCGACAGCGCGATCACCTCAGCGTCGGGGTCTGCTTCCATATCGAGGAGAAATAATCAAACACAAGTCTAGTTAGCTAATATATAGCTTTGCAAAAGAATAAAAGAGAGAAGAAAGGCTATATATGATCGATAGAACTAATGCATGCATGATGATGAACAGGAGGGAAAATTTACTTTGAATTCAGCGAACAGTAAAAGTATGCATTATGGATGCACAAGGAAGGATAGATGATCGTCAGCACAGCACTTGTTGTGGATTAGGAAGGAGGACAATAGCACATGGTTTTTCTATATTGATGATTGAGTTTTACTATTAATTATTTCGAGGGAATTATTGTTCTATGCGGGATTAATTAATATTTTGCTTATAAGTTAGCCATGCATGATTAAGAAATGATGGTGGGAGCTAGTACTGATGATATAGTAATTTGGGGACGGAAGATATTTGTTTTTGTTTCCGCTTTTCTCTCGGTGGGTGTGAGCTGTGGCACGGCACGGTAGAGACGACAAGCTATGAGACGATGGAGAGAGGGGAACCAATATTTTGCAAGAGATTTTTTGGGAAGGAGGGAGGAGTTTGTAGGAAGAGGTATAGAGAACAAAGGAATCGACATGGATTGTGTCATGGCTCCTATTTGCTTCTCATAATTGGGGGAAGAAGAAGAAGAACTGAGTAACAGCTCATGCATGCACACATGGAATCCTCTTGAAAAATATGGAACTTCGTTAGCTTTTTTATTATTTACCAAACAAAATAAGTTGGTAGGAGTTTGAATTCTTCAACCGGTTAACACAAAAACGTGAGCCTTGCTGAGAAGAACCCAAACAAGAGGCCAAGGAAAAAAAAACTAGTAGTGGCGCCATGAATGAAGTCTACTGACTCCAGCCTCCATATTCTTCACCTGAATTAAATTCTCAGGTGCGACTATGAGAACAGAGAGCTTTAAATGAAGTATATTGATTGAAAGGTGCAAACTGAAGGCCAAGCTCGTCTCGTCAAGTCTACTACTTGCTTTGCAACCAAGGTAGGGAGGGGATCCACCTAGGTAGGGAGGGAGGGAAGAGAGAGAAAACCAACAAGAACTTGAGAATTACTGTAATATTTTCATAAAATCCAATTTCCAACAAAAAAAAAACAGGCTGTAGTTTACACACATCGATCTGTGTTGGAAAACCAGGCAACAATTCCCTGGACTATTAATTACTCAGTGCAGGGAGCAGTGATCACGAATCAAGAACACACAAACAAGAAGTGAAGAAACCACGAAGAAATGGAAAGAGAAACCGATCGAGTGCATGTGAGAGAAGAAGATATGCTCCTGCTGCCAGCATCCAACTCATAAAACTCCAATCGGTCCAGACGAGCGAGATCTCTCGCAGGCAGCAGAGACCTGACCTGTATATGCAGTGTGCATGCACGACCGGAATCAGAAAGGGGATACTTGGGTTGCGTGAATTACCGGGCATAGTCCTCTTCTTCTTGGGCGGTGGCTGTGCCGCCGCGGTCGGCGCGCCTGCCACGCCGGGCAGCGCCGCTGCCTGCTGCTGCTGCGGTGATATCAGCGGCTTAATCTGGTCTTGCTGGTCCCCATCCCTAACGCCAAAGAACGCCGCCGCCGATGAATTCGATGCCATCACTGCCGCCGCCTCCCGATTTATCCTGGCACCACCAGCTCCAACACGCCAACGACACTGCTTCTCCTTCCTGCCGGTCGCTTTGGCCCGTTGCTAGGAATAGGATTGGCAGTGCTCTTCGTCCTTCCCCTTCTTCGCTGAAACAAGCAAGACTTTCCAAGTGAGACCGGCATGGCAATCAACAACTGCTATCTCCAAGAAATTTAACACATGACACACACAGCATGCGAGCGGCGGCCACCATGGGAGCGAGACGAGAAAGATTTTGCTAGCTGTTCCTCCGATCCGGAGACAAATCGAGGAGGAGCCCGACAGAACCAAGGAGATAAAGACCGAAAGGAGAGGAAGCCTCAAAATTCCTGATGGCTAGACCTTCTCATATGTATGTGCTTGGATTGGAATTGATCTGAAACAAGAAACAAATCGACAGGCAGCCGAGAAAAACTCCAAGGCATCGGCCGCTTAGGACTCTTCCGAGATTAACAAAAGAACAAAGTGGACAGGGAAATCCAAACAAACAGTTGCACTCAAAACAAGTAAAAAAGCAAAACAACAAAAGCTCGCAAACACCCACACCCGCAGACTCGTAGATGACACAAACATACAGTGAGACAGATATATATTTATTTAACAGGGAAATAAATCGAGCGAGTTTGTTTCTTCTCTGTACCTCACTCTCCCTGGTACTGTTGCTGGTGTGCTCCTCTCCTCTTGCTTGCTCTTGCTACTGAGGAGAGATAGCAGTGGTGGTGGAGAGAGGATGGAGGAGAGGCTAAGAAGGCTGTTCTCCCATTTCTCTCATTTCCTTGTCATACTTTTCCTTCTCTCTCTTCTCTCCTGCTGCTTTCCTCTCCCACACTCTTATATGCCCCAATATAAATCAATTTCTGGAATTTCTCCTGCGCCCCCTTCCAAAGCCTATGCACACCGGGAAAATATACAGGAGAGGGAGTATTTTTATAGACAACTCGGAACAAGAGAGAGAGCGAGGAGAGAGAAAGCGGTACAGCGGATGGGAGCGGGGGGCACGCTCACGGAGGCAAAGCGGTGTCGTGAAGCGTCTGAGGATTGGGTCCACCGACTGCGTGTGGGACTTACCTCTCGCCATCACACGCGCGCGCACACCCGCAAAAACTTTTCCCCCCGGTTGTTTTGGCTTTTTAGATGTTTATATGGGTTGCAAGCGTGTATTTTCATAGGGTTGTTTTGATTTTTTTAGACGTTTGTGGGTTACAAGCGTGCATTTGCAGGCGTGTGACTGGATTTCGTATCGTCTTGTTAATATATCAAACAAATACCACCTAATTTCTGTTAGATCCAATAAAACTTTTTGTTAGTATTTGTTTACACCCTTATATATTTTGTTTCTACGATGACTCGCATATGATTACTTCTAAGATATTACGATGTATCATGTCCTATACGTAAGACTACCGACAAGAGCTGTTTTAGTCGCAACAACAAACATACTAAGGAACCAACTAGTGTAGCGTAGACACCGACTTATTCCCTGTATAGTACAAAATACGTTCTAACGGTCTATTGTTGTCCGTTTCATGTACACATAAAAAGTTCGCTTGCTTGTGTGGCGATGATTAGCATATACCTACACCGTTGGTATATCCAACCAAATCACGCACAGTGAGCGATGCAACTTCTTTTGTAATCATATATAAAACTTATATGCGCTAATTTCCTATTTTAAATTATACATCCTACTAACAATTAAGTATATATAGGATAACTACCTAGTTGCACAAGTGGTGTAAATAGAGTGGCAAAATTTCGACTTGTGATATTGACTGTAAGCAGTATGCACACTATTAATTATTTCTTGATGATCCAGCTAATTATTTTTTTACTATTTTTTTTGTTGTCAAAACCACATCCGCTTGTAGGAATAAATAATATGACGCTATCACTAGTTGACACCCAAGCTCTATCTATCCTCTTGTGCACATTGGATGCCCCTGTTAGCTGTTGCTTGGGCTAGTAGGTACTACCAAAAGATATACGGGAACCGGCGTACAGATATGATCATCCAACAAAGCAAGGATACAAGCAATAGATTGAAGACGAGATGTAGGATCGATCAGAGCACATTACATTCTGCCCCTTAATAAGTAAACTTAGTGTCCTTATTCTATCTTATACATTGATCAATAAATTAGCTGAGAGTTGTAACTTGTATTATGCTGTGTTTAGTTGAGAAAATTGGGGTGAAAAGTTACTGTAGCACTTTTCGTTGTTATTTGGTAAAATTTGTCTAACCATGGATTAATTAGACTTAAAAGATTCGTCTCGAACTTTACAGACAAACTATACAATTAGTTAGTTTTTTTACCTACATTTAATGCTCAATGCATGTGTTTAAAGATTCGATGTGATGAGTAGAAGAGGAAATATTTTGGGTTTGCATGGGAAGTAAACAGGACCTATGCTAGTTTGATGCATTTGACAAGCATTCATGATGCATGACGACCCACCACGCGCATTCGTACATATAGTAGTACGTACATTGCATGTACACTTCCATCCTTCCAAGAATTTTTGTAGACCTTTTTTCCTCTTTATTTCCATTTTATCGATCAAGTAGGTCATTCGATCTAATATAAGCGGCTATTTTGAACAACGAAGCCAGTTAGGACGTTAAATTTTCAGCCTAGAAAGTATTTTTCCCCTTCCTTTAATTTACCCAAACTCATCAACTACCCATCTCTCACGTATATTATATTAATTAGTAGGAAAGACTGGCAATTTTGAACAGCAGACAACCATGACGTACGTGTAGGAGGTGGAACAATCAATGTACAGGCTAGGCAACAGTTTCCAGTAGAACATGGAGAAAGCCTCTTCGAAAATGTCCAAGAAAGCCATCGATCTTGGCCAAACGTTCGCGAGGCATATGTAGTGCAGTGCAGCCGTGACACACTACTGCTACTGCTGGGAAAACGTCCGAGAAAGCGGACGTAAGCTCGGCGCTTGTCGTTGTTGGCGCGCGCGTCTCTCGCTCGGGTCTAGCTATAGTTTCGTCATGGCCTTCAACACGCTTTGAAAAAGTTTCGCCGGTAGCGACGACGTACGTCAAGATACTAAGCGTCCTGCACGTAGACGTCTTGGGTTATTGACACATGGGCATATATAACGTATATATGCGACATATATTTTCTTTTGTGTT
>JAKOGQ010000077.1:0-25000 GCA_022457205.1 Saccharum spontaneum
TCGTAAGGTGCTCATTTTATGTCATATATTTCGTTTCTCTTTTCTATAAAGTTAGTCAAACTTAAAAAAGTTTGACTGGCACGGATTGTATGAATCGATTCTTTTAGGGACAGAGAGAGTACTTCTATAAAACGTAGAATTTCATCTTAATTAAGATATGCCAATAATCATCGTTATCTCCAAATAAAGTATAAATGAATGAAACATGGTGAAGTGTTAGAGCCTGACCTTTGTCGACTTTTGGCAAAGGTATCCAATTTCGTCTTACGGATTGTATAACAAAATCAATGGGTTCAGATTCGTCAGTTGCAAACAAAACAATTTTGGCACCTAAAATTCAAGGCATTCATATATCTAGGTACCATATTGAATGTTATCTGTTCATTCTTCGGGATCGTGTGGTAGTGCATTCTCAATGCCTATCCTATACATTGTGTGCCTCCCTACCTTGTTCCCTTGCTCTTTTGCTTACAGCTATTTAGACCTAATCAAACCACATGTTTCATCGAGTTTGGGTCAGGCAAAAAAAAAAAAAAAGGAATCAGGTAAAAAAATTTGGCTGAGCCTAACCCAAAGCATTGGCGGGTCAGGTTGGGTCAGATTATTTCTCAAGTTTTCTTACTTTGGGTTGGGTTTTTTTTTAGGTTGGATCTGGTCAATTTTATTCAGAGGCGTGACGTTGGATTGGTCGTGTTGGGTGGCCCATGATCAGTCTACCGTTGTTGGCTCTAAGGCCTCACACCTGCATCCATGGAGTGATGGAAAATATTTTGGCCATGTTTTCTAAGAGCTTTCTTGAGAAGCTACACAAATGGAAGAAAAAGCGAGGTTAGGACAAGTTGGTTGGGTCTAGTTTCTACATTTAGTACTACCACCGTCTCAAAAAGAATACCACTATGGGTTGCGTGACACGTAAAGTGGTTCACGTTTGATAAAATTTTTAGTGAATAGTATTCATATTTATGGTTCTAAATTAAATTAATTTATTATAAAAATACATTTCGCAATTAATCTAATGGTATTTATTGGGTACCATAAATGTTGATAATTTTTTTTATCTATAACTGGTCAAACTTAATGTACTAAAACGTAATACTGTGCTAGAATTGCATTCTTTGTGGACGGAAGGAGTACAAATAAGGTCTGTGGGAGAAGCATGATAAAAACGTCATCGAAAAGCACATTGTTTGGCTTCTAGTTTTAGTTTACTTTAGCCATAAGCAGCTTAAAAGTCATACAAAAAAAACCCCTTATTTACTCTCCTTCATACATCTGCTCAATCTCCGGAAACAAGAAGATAATAAGCAGAGAATGAAATGGAAGTAGCAAAAAAAAAAAAAAAAACTAGGAACAGCTACCAGTAAGACCCAAGAAGGATGCTATACAAAATTTTGGCAACATAGATGTTAACCTCTACTTAAGATGTCTACTTTGCTAGTTTAAATATGGATCTAATTTTGCTGGGGATGGAGACCATCCCGCTTCCTCTCGTCGCTAGCGAGATAGCCGAAGAAGGAGGTGCTAAAAAAAAGGAAGCTAGGCTTCCAGTTTCAATGATATTCTAGAGATTCCATGTTGAACTTTTGAGCTAGTTATGAAAATCCGTTATGTCTTAAAATGTCACGTGTATATGGGTGGATAGATTGGCGAGATTATGTCTACTTTTTTTTAAAAAAATAAGTTGTTTTGATTTTTCTAAGAACATAATCCCCGTCTCAAAATATCTGTTATTTTCATTTCCCGAAAAATAACTTTGATAAAATATATATTAAAAATATTAATATTTATGATACATAATTGGTATCATTGAAAAGATATTTGAATCTAGTTTTTTAATAAATTTATTTGGAGATACAAATGTTGCACGTATTTTCTACAAATCGACTCAAACTTGTGGCACAAAAACCGGAAACGACAGATAAACCGGGACAGAGAGAGTATCTTTTGTTATATATCTATAAAAGTTATATATCTAGGAAAATAAAACAACTTATAATTTGAAATAGAAAGAGTATTTTTTATGTCAATTTCAATTCTCCCGTGCAAAAAAAAAGTTTCATGTTGTGATGTTTTCAGTGAAGTTTCATTTGGCACTAGACACCCACAGTCACACTCGACTCGAACGCCCTGGATCTGATTGATTACACGTTGACGGTGGTAGCCTCAACTCGCCCCGGCTCCGGCGCTGACCGTCGACCCGACCCCACCCGACCCTGGCTCGCCTCCTCCGCGCGCGATCAGTCGAGTCAGGCGGACTGGAATGGATCAGTAGATCCCACTCCGCCAAAACCTTTGCTTGCATTCAACTCTCCCGGCGACACGCCATTCCAACCGCCGGGATCCAGCCGCTGCACGCGGCGGCCACCCGCCGTGCCGGCCGGCCGGAGGGGTTGAGCGGGCGAGGCGGAAGATGCAGAGCGCCACGCGGCTGACGCTGCTGCTGTGCGCGGCGTGGGCGGCCGCGCTGCTCTACGGCGAGATGGGCGCCTACTGGGCCTCCTACCTCGCATGCTCGTGGCCCTCGTCGTCGTCCTTCTCCTCGCCGCCGGTGAGTGCGTGGCTGCGCTGATTTGCACGGCGGCGCGGCCGTGCTGGGGTTTTTTTTTGGCACGGCGGCTACGCTGATTCTAAATCCTTGTTCTGGATCCAAAAATTGGCACTGCGTCGATTAAGCTAGGGTTGCGTAGCAGTTGCTCATCCGCACGCATTTCGATATCACTGAGGCAAAAAGGTTGTCTGGTACATCGTCTAGAATGAATTCTCACGTATTAAGGCTGTGCAGTGCAGCAATACGGTTTTGCGGACGCCTTGACTTTGATAAGGCATTGTCCACCCGTGATTTGTTGGCTTCGTCACAAATCATGCTGTACTCTTTATGGCTAGTTCTTTGCAATTCATTGGGCACACAGTAGGTCAGTAGTATAGTAAGAGAGGTTGGGGATGATAGTTTTCAGTGGGCTAGTAACTCACCAATTTTGCATGTAAACTTTGTTACACGAGCATATTATTTTCTTAAAACTGAATTCAGTCGACTATCAAGTAATGATTTTGCACAATGTCATTGTTATATTACAATCATATTTCTCCCTTCAACTTTTCTTGGACAGAATAACCATGTCAAGGTTGCAGTTGTTGCTGACCCACAGGCGAGTTCCCCTTCTAGCATGATTTTGGGCAATTCTGCTGTTAAACCAGTAATAGTATGCAGAAATTGTTTTGAATATGTTGCTCCTTCCTGAAAAAGATTTTCCTTTGCATGCAGCTTATGGACAGCACCTCCCTTGGTCTTCCATCAAGCTCAGTTGCTCTCCAAGCTGCTGAGTTTTACACGGATTTGAACATGAGAAGGTCCTTCCAGTCTACCATACTGCCATTCAAACCTGACGTGGTCTTATTTCTTGGTGATCACTTTGATGGAGGCCCTTACATGTCCGATGAAGAGTAAGGCACGGATACTGATTTCTAATTCATCTTTTAATTGGTTCACGAAGTCATTTATCAACATTCTATCTAATACTAAATTTTCCTGTGATGATTGGGACTATTGTGTGTGCTTGAAAGGAAGATGGTACAATTTGAACTGGAATGTGTAGTACTTAATCAATTAGAATGCAAAAGATATACAAACAACCTTTTTGGCGGATGCAATTTATCCTTACAACAGTTCCATATTACCTTTATTGTGTAACCACCTCTCTGTTTTATCCTATATATTTCCTACCAGCAAATAGATGTGTTCCTAATCTCCTACACACAGTTCACTGGCATAACTAGTATTTATGTAACAACCCTCTTTCTGTTTTGTTGCACCCCCCCCCCCCCACCCCGGCCCATTTCTTCATTAGTTATTTCAGTGATATACATTACTCAGAACTTATTCCATGACATAATGATCAAATTTGTTCGGCATTTAACTTTTTATTCTTTCCCTAATCTGTGTTCCAAACCTTTCAGGTGGCAGGAATCATTGTTTCGATTTAAACATATATTCAGCCTGAATGAACAAAGAACAAAGCCAGAGATCCCTATCTACTACCTTTCAGGAAATCATGATATTGGTTACTCAGCATTTCATTCAGTTCATCCTGAGGTGATTAACCACAGTTGCCCTCCTCCCCTGCGAGCTTTCCATTTACTACTTTCTGTAATCTTATGCGGTTATTTATTTCCAAAGGTATTTTATTTTAGCAGCCATACACTTGTAGAAAAAGTTAGGCTTCCTTTCCATTAAGATTCTAAGTAGTTTCTTCTCATCTAGGGACTACCCAGATTTGGTCCCTGTTGCTGAAACTCTGGGCGACACCCCTTCCATGATTTGTACTTTTTCACCAAGTGCAGCCAGAACTGAAGTTTGCAACAAATTTTGAACCTAGATCATTGCTTTGCTAATTGCTGAAGTGGCCCCCTCTTGGTGTGTTTTTAACCTTTGCAGAGAGATGTTTGTAGCACCCTGCTGAACCCTATCACTGTTTTTTCTCTCAGCTGGTTGGTCCTTCATGGCTTTGCCATATTATAAAGAGGCTATTTCAACATATAAAAAACTTCTCATTGTAATCTGAAGTTTACCGAATTTAAGTTTACAGACCATAAAGTGTACACCTTAGCCAAATCAATGCATATATCTAAATTCTAGTTATGATTTGTGCATTTCTATAACTATGTAGTGTTCAGAAGACAGATATTTACATATTACATTGTACAATATTTATTTATTTTTCATGTAGGTGCTCAGTCGGTATGAAAAAGAATTTGGATCAAGAAATTATCAATTTTCTGCTGGGAAGGTGGACTTTGTTGTTGTTGATGCCCAAACACTTGATGGTATGTTTCTTCACCTCCACCTGTGCATTACAGCATTAAAAGCATTAAAGAAATCAACAATCCTAGTACAAACATTGGATTCATACTTTAGATTTAGAATCTAAGATTTGATTGTTTTTCTTGATGACTAATGACTCAAGTTGTCCACGATTTTCCTGCGATGCATCTGCTTTCTGCCGCTAAAAACTCTTACCAACCTACCATCTTTCTAGCAGGAGCTAAAAAAAGCAAAGAAAGGTCCTCCTCTTGGGAGTTCATTAAAACTCTATCTCCAGGTATGGCCTTATACAGATGATCACACGTTATCTACAGATGCTATCACTTACTCTCAGTCTTAACTATTTTTTCTTCTCTTTAAGGTAATGCATCGAACCCAAAGGTTCTACTAACGCATATTCCACTATACCGACCTGATAACTCTCCTTGTGGCCCACATCGTTCTTCACCTATTATAAATCAGGTATTCTTTTCTTGTTACCAAAAAACGTGTTTATTCTGTGCTATGAAAAGTAATTCGTCAAACTTGCATATGCCATGCATAAGGCAAACACTGTAGCATTTTTTTTTGGGTGGGGGGTGTGGGCAGAATTATTCTTTTTTTTTTGCATATGTAGAATCATTCCTCCACTTTATTTGTTTATAATATTCTACAAGTTCTGGCATAAACAATTTAACCAATCAGATGAATAGTTTGCTGATTGTTTTTATTCTGTTCCAGAGGGTATCTTATGCTGCCTTAGACCAAGGAATCACGTATGTTCTTCCTCACACTCTACTGCTTTGCTACTTTCATGTTTCAACTAATTTTGTATTTACACATAATTATCATTTGACTTGGTAAACAATGATTGTTGCTTTGACTTGTGATTTATTTTTGGACTCAACTTGTCTATCCTGTTCTATTTTGAAAAATTTCCTATGTGATTAGTGGACTCAAATTTTTACAGTCTGGTTTTCCCCGATGCATTTTCTGTAAAATCACTTCTGATCAATGGTCATACCAGTTCAAAAACTACTGTTGGCAAAGCCATATATATGGACTGACATAAGGCAACTGTTTTGTTGCAGCTACCAAAATTATCTAACTAAAGAGACTTCTGACCTTTTGCTAAACTTGTTGAAGCCGGTAAGCTTCTGTTTGAAGAGATTTAGATTAACTTATGTGTATCTTTTAATTCAGCTAATCCCTCTGTAGGTCCTTGTGCTCTCAGGCCATGATCATGACCAATGCACAGTTGTCCACTCCACTCCTTTTGGGCCAGTTACAGAGGTAAAAGAATTGCAGCTTTCTGTTGCCATATGTTCCACGTTTTGCATCTAATGGAACTTTTAATGCCACAGCATACGCTGGGGACAATAAGTTGGCAGCAAGGAAATCTGTATCCATCTTTTATGCTGCTATCTGCTGGACCCAAGGTGTCACAAAATTCAACTGATCTGGAACATGAGGTTGTGACAAAGCTTTGTTTTCTGCCTAAACAAACCCATATTTATGTCTGGTAATGGTTACAACACATTCTGCCTGTTCTATACTTGTATTTATTTAGTGACAAGATTTACAATTGAACTATACATAAATTGTTGCTTGAACTGTTTGTACAGGTATATCTGCCAGTTTGTAGTGACCATCCTTCTCCTAGTATTTTGGCCAACAAATGGTCTCAGTTCTCTTCCATACATGAACACATTCGTGAGCTTCATGAGGTCGGTGGGTGCCGAACTGCTTTCAAGAACCAAGGAAAAAGATGATGAGGAAGATGGTGAGTATGATATGATTTTTGATGCGGAAGGATCCATGCACCTCGTTAAAAAGGCAGTGGCAAAGACCCCAAGTGCTAGCTCAGACTCCAGACCTACAGGCCGGTATGCGCTTCTTGGATGATGGTTATAGATACTTCACACAACTGGATGATTTCGTTCCTTTAACTGTATTGTATGATATGATTTTTGCAACGTCATTGCAGTGGAAGTGTTGTTGCAAGGGCAACAGCAGGAAAACACCGATTGGAGCCTGATTCATCATCTATTCATGTCGACATGGGTTCTGAGATGACATCAGAAGATGGAGGGAAGTTGGCCCGCGGTAACAAATCGAGAGTAAGGAAGGTGCTCCAACGGCTGTTCCGTGTCATTCAGTCGATTGTTGTCATTGCCGCTCTGAATGTCCCCCTGTACATGATGCTTCTGTTCAAGGATTGGATTGATCGTTGAAGTATGTGAGAATATATTGTTTTTGAGTAATTCAGTAGATTGCTGAGGCATCTATATGAACAACAAGTGCACATGCAAAAAATAAAGTTGGTTTTTAATTTGCTGAGGCATCGAATAGTATTATAGTGTAGTATCTCTTTAACCTGGGCAATCGTTGCAACGTACAAGTACCTTTGGGGTGATGATGGTAAGGATTTCTGGATTTGCTTCACATGAATCATTCCCTGGAGACCAAAGACGACGGTTCATTATAAATTTCTTTTCTTGTTATATACTTGTGGGGAGGAACTTGGCGTGCCAAAAGGATGAATCGAATGTATGCAATGGGAACCTGCCATAAGTTTTAGGGCTATGTTAGCGTCTGGATGTCTGCACATGCTCCTGCGCCTACCCGGGCGCTGCTGCGCCCCGCGCTCCTCTTGCTTTATTTGTTTTGGAAACACGTGCCTCCTGCTGCTGCTGCGCCCTACGCCTCCTCCTGTCCGGCCAACTACATGTGAGAGAGAGAACATAACGCATGTACCCCAATGAGAGAGAACACAACGCATGTAGAGAGAGCACAACGCCCAAGTCCCAATGTGAGAGACTCCAATTACATATGAGAGAGGGATTGCAGCGTGCGTGTCCCAATGCGAGAGAGAGGGGGAGGGAGCACAACGCGCATACACGTGTTGTGCTGGCTACATGCTCCACCGAGTGGGATCACGCCTGGTGGTGTAGGGGCGCCTTGTGCATCGCGTGCTTGTCCGCGAGTCAGAGCGCGTGGGGAATAGCACATGTTGCAACATACTGAAACAAAGGTGAAACAATTAAAACATACATTTGCAACATATGTGTATAACCACTGCAACATATGCAACATTTAGATAAAACACTTGCAACATACATCTTGAAACAGGTGAAACATTTGGAACACACACTTACGACATACGTGTATAGCTACTGCAACATATGCAACATCCATACGAAAACATGCGACATCCAGATGAAACAGCTGAAACATTTGAAAAAACACACTCGCAACATACGTGTATAGTCATTGCAATATATGCAACATCTAGATAAAAATATATGCAACATCCAAAATGAAGCATATGAAATATACACCTGAAACACATACGGTGACACGGAGCTCAATGCAATGGTGCATACAAATGGCCCGTGCTCTTGTCACGAACTCCCAGGATTGGTCATTCTCTCTCCCTGGTCACTGCACATGCACAGACCCCACACGCTGCATGCATCTCATGTCGAGCGAGTGGCCATACGTGCTCCAGCGCGCTGACCTACATAAAGGACAGGTGCGGTCCCATCTAACTATTAGGGAACAAAATAAAGAATCCAATTCACTTAGCGCCCACCTATCCAAACCAAACCAAAGGTTGTCTGTACCTGCGCAACAACACTGTCATGTGCTCGTGCTCCTGTGTTTGGTTACAGGGAGCATTTTTTAAGTTCCCGTTACATCGGTTGTTTGGAAACTAATTTAGAGTATTAAATATAGACTAATTACAAATTAACTACACAGATAAAGACTAATTTACGAGATGAATCTATTAAATCTAATTAGTCCATGATTTGATAATGTAGTGCTACAGTAAACATATGCTAATGGTTGATTAATTAATAAGGCATAATAGATTTGTCTAGCAAATTAGTCTCTATTTATGTAATTAGTTTTATTATTAGCTCATGTTTAGTTCTCCTGATTAGCATCAAATGTTCGATACGGCAGGAAACTTTGGCCTTGTTCGGTTGGCTGGTGGTTGGTGGCTGATGTTGATTTGTTGTGAGAGAAAAATACTGGCCGGTGGCTGGTGGCTGGTGGCTGATGCTGAAATGATGTGAGAGAAAAGCACTGGGCCTTGTCTAGGGCCTTGTTTAGATCCCAAAATTTTTTAGAAAAAATTCCTGTAACACTTTCGTTGTTATTTGACAAAATTTGTTCAACCATGGACTAACTAGGCTCAAAAGATTCGTCTCGACATTTACCGACAAACTACGCAATTAATTATTTTTTTACATTTAATGTTCCATATATGCGTCTAAAGATTTGATGTGACAGATACTGTATAAAATTTTTTGAATCTTTTTGGGAACTAAAAACAAGGCCCAGCTAGCTTTGAAATTCGAACGTAAGGAGCTAAGGCCGACTGCACTCATGTCCGCTACATCCGTCCGGTAAAAAATTACCGTAAGAAAAGTGACGCAGCGGCATCCGCTATCGTCTCCATGCGTCCGCTATTGTCATAGTCTTCCTCTAAATAAAGCGTGTGTACCGGCCTCCGCTAAACAGCACTGACCACAGGACGCATGCACGGGCGAGCGCTGACAACGTGCAGCAGCATAGGAAAAGAGGAGAGAGGTGACATGCAATTGTGGGCTCCATTAATTCAACTAATAAAAAATGTTATAACTCATAAACCAAAAAAACCAAATTAAATTCTGATTGTACCATTAAATTTGTTTTAATAAGTTCTTCAAAACAAGATCTCACATGTATATATTTAGATAAAATTTATAGAGGATGACAAGTGGGGCCACTGTTGGGAGTTAATATAGAGTATAAGATATAGAGGATGGATGAGTGCGGGAAAAAGTAATATAGAGGAAAGAATCTTGATGATTAGGATGGAATATTCCTTTTAGAGGATGAATATAGAGGATGATGAATGCGGATAGCCTAAGGACCTCCGCAGAAATCCCAAAATCCATCCCCGTCCTCCCCTAAAAAAAAAAAAAAAATCCATCCCCATCCTCCGTCCGGCACGCAGCCATCGGATCCGCCCACACTCCGGCTCCTGCTCCTCCCTCGGGCAGAGCGTTAAACCCTATCCGTTGGATTGTAGGAGTAGGCTCGTAGCACTACAACGCCAGCCGTCGAGCACTTGTCATCCTGTAACCTTTGCCATGGCGCACGCGGCCGCCGCCGCCGTGCCGCTACGTCGTCCGCTCCTCTTCCTCAAGGACGCCCGCCTCCTGTCCTCACTCGCGGCCCCCTTACCTGGCCTCCGCCACCCGCGCGCCCTCCGACCCGCAGGCCGCCCCTTGCCCTCCGATGCCGAGGACACCGACGACGATCCAGACGCCGGCGCCGTGTCCTTCAAGAAGAGCCGCAACGAACTGAAGCGGGAGGCCCGCCGCGCCGTGAAGTGGGGAATGGACCTCGCCCACTTCTCCCCGCCTCAGATCAAGCGCATCCTCAGCGCCGCGTCGCTGGAGCGCGAGGTGTTCGATGCGCTCATGCTCGTGAAGGTTCGTACATCCTCGTTCGTTTCCTAGATGAGATTGTGGTGGATCACCGGATTGGGGGCATTCAATTCACGTGTAATTCTTGCTTCTCAGAAATTTGGGCCGGATGTGCGGGAAGGAAAGAGGAGGCAGTTCAATTACATCGGTCCGTCTGTTTCTCTGATCGATCATGTACTACCAGCATTTTCTTATGCCGAATTATTGTGTTCTTCAAGGGGTTGCTTGGTTCAGTAATGGAATTTGTTGATCCATGACATTTAGAGATTGATTTATAAGTGTTTTTTATTTAAGCTCTTCAATGGCAACATGGTTTTTGTATTTATAATTATATATATAACATAATAATTTACCTAATATGCGTTGATACATGGATGCAAAAGTAGTAAAGAAGTAAGGTTTTCAAAAAATAGAGAGCCAGTAAAAATTGTTGAGCTATATTTGACATAGTATATTACCTTTTCATTTTATGTTATATCCATTTTGACCAGGAAGACTTCTGCGCAATGCACAACCAGAATTGATGGATACTCTAATACAGGCTTCCAAGGATGGAGATGAGAGCAAGTTGCATACCTTACTTAGTGAAGGTACATTGTTGGTGGAAGAGGAGGAAGTGGAGGACCTACCTGATGAAGAAGAGGTAGCTTTTTTGGTTAACATAACTAGAATGATGAAGACCTAGCAAACACCGACGAACTAACCGTTCAGCATTTCAATAGGACAATCAAGAGTATATGAAAATTGCAGATAGATGGTTTGATGGCCTCCTTTGCAAGGACATTTCAGTTACTAATGAAGTTTACTCTGTCCATAGTGTTGAATTTGATCGTCAGGTATTGTCTGCACTTACATTTGATATTTGATTTGAAAATCTGATCAGAATGTGCATCCATGTTGAATCGGCAGAGAAGAGATTAATAATGGGCTAATTGATACATTAATACTTAATAATAATGTCTGACTTGTTTTTCATAGCAACGGGTTTTCCGGGCTGCAGCTTAATTGATCTCGTGTCATCCTTTCTTAATTTTGTCTTCTAAGGTCTTGAAAAGCTTTACCGGAAGTAATTATTTGAGCCCCAGGTCAGGACAGCTATAACCTAATACTATTAGGCAGGCCCACTCAAATTAAAGTTATAAAACATTTTCCAAACATGTTTCTCTAATTGTTCCTAGCACCACTTTTCTTTGCCTCTTATTGACCCATTCTTTGCTGGTAGTCTAGTATGGCTTGTCCAAAATACTTGACTGAAATTAGTTTAACAAGCCAGAATCCAACCTTTTTTTGTGCAAAAGCAGTTTAAGAAACAGACCATTGATCATTTTCCCTTGAATGAAATGGTAAAATTACTGTTGTCTTGTTGAAGTAGAGAGATAAAGTATAGTATTACAGGCAGATTCTTGTTAAGAAATGAGAAAATATTTAGTACACTCTGGAAATCAGGAATTACGTCGGCTCATAGAGCAGGAGTCTAAGGAGTCCTTACCTGTTTTACATTTCTTGCATGAATGTTGTTCAGATCTTCAGGTCCTTAGTTATATTGGTCTGTTCATCCTTTCACGCAAAACGTACGGAAAATTGATAACTGAAATGAAATTGACCTTTATCCAAACAGAAAGCTATTGCTGAAACAAAGAAAATAGGTGATTCAAATGCTGGTTCACATTGGGGCAACTTTGGTGCAAAAGGTAGCCAGTTCATATGGATGGAAAGATCTTCAGTAATGTTTCTAGAGAGGGGTAGACTTACACTGGGATGGGAGACTTAATTATTTCTTGATTGCTTTATGGAAGTATAATGCATGTTACTTTAAAGGGAAGGCTCATCTTAACCGACACAAAGATCTCAACTAAGGATCTAAACAATAAAGTACTCAATCTCTGAAGGACTCAGACTTGTATATATTTTCCGACCATGAAAGTTAATCTGGAACCATGAAGCCTCATTTGGTACTGTTTTTTCCCAATATGGGTCCACGATAATAATCCATGTTAAGCGTGTTTAATTGCCGGAGTGATAGTTTTGTCCTTATTGGCTATTGCTAAATAGCCTAATAAGTAAACGCATGCTAGATTTCTTACCTGTGCCACAAATTTCAAACCTTGATGAGCAATCTAAATTTCGAGCCTTGTTGTATGGCTATCTAAAAGTTTTTTTGTTGTTGTTATTTAACGAAAGTTTGCGTCTCTATTATGTTGATGCATGTCACTGACATTATTGGCATTGTGTGTTATCAGTTGTAATAGAGTCATGCATGATTCAATGTAGCAAGTGTAACTATGAATTGTGACTAACAACCTCAGTCACTGAGCAAAACTGATGTTAGGTCTATAGAAACAGTTAAGGAACAAGTGTATATCCTAGTTCAGGTTAAGTATACTAATTGTAAGAAAGTAAATTACTGAAACATGAATGTTGTTATTTCATACGATACTGTAGATGATTGCTATGTTTTCAGGATGTTTAAGAACACAATGCTTATTCTGATGTAACATCTCAGTTCTCAGAACTTAAAGCAACAATAAACCTTTTGCTCACCCCCTTGATCCCTTCAGATTCTGCAACATGGTTACTATGATCCCATATGGCCATATGGGAAGCATGGTTAGTAGCATTGTGATCTTTAACATTGTTCTGCATGAAGCCAGTAATAATAGTGTTTGCATTGCAATGTAGTATTGATTAAACTATGTGTAATGCTGGTTGTATATTTCTTGGTGCTGTGGTAAGTGAGACCATAGACTTGTGTTCTTTTCTTCTTGAGCCTTCTTATTGGCTGTGCTTTCAGTATGTCAAAGATGAACACTTCTAGTGCTGAAGCTTAATGCATCCAACATGTAAGACTGGTGTTTGCATTGAACTCTAAAACTAAACTTTTTGCATTGAACTCTAAAACTAAACTTTCTCATGAATACCTATTGAGGCATTTAGGATGCTCTTGCACGCCTAAACTTACTAAAACAACTAAGTCAACTGCATTTGTTCTGGCTCAATGTTTGAGGTTCTTCAGTTTCTCTAACATTTTGTCTAGGAACTGCGAAAGCTTGTGAAGAGAGCTCACATGGTCCAAGAAAGCACACACAATAAAGATGGTGAAGATTCTAATGTGAAGCTTTCTGGAGCAAAGAAACCACTTATGAGGTTCCTTCGTTCCCTAGCAAAGGAGGCTTATGCTGCATAGGTGAGCTACAAGTTATACTTGATAACTTCTTGTATCCTTATGTATGAAATTGTAAAAATTACCTATATATTGTTGCACAAATACTACTTTGGAGAAGTACTACCCAAATAGCTGCCAATAGCAAAATGGCCTCGCAAATTTTCTGCAACTAACCTGTCCTGACATAGCGGAGGCCCTAGCTTGATTCTCTTCTACTCCTAAAAAGAGTAAACTGGACCCGTTTACAGACCGTGGTGAAGTCGCTGCGCGATAGCCTCCCGCCGATTTCCTGTTTGCGCCGACATGTGGGCCAGCCTCATGTTACCCACGTCGCTTGGCACTTCCCTACAACCCTCTGCAATGACCACCACCTCTCCATCCGTTGCCGCCCACCTAGTGCCCGCTGTGCCGATCCCAGCTGGCATGTCCCGGCATCCCGCTGCGCCGCTCCTAGCCATGGTTAGGAAACCTGTTTGGTCCTCCGGCCTCCCTCTATGGATCCCTTTTCACCCTCTGCCCATGTGTCAAGTGTCGACGTCGTTCCACTCCAGTGGCCATCCCGCGCTGCCGCAGATCGGCCCTGGGGTTGGGAGGGGAGAGGGGAGAGGGGGGGGGAGTCCTCTTCCCAAGCCCGTCCTGCGCACCACCGTCCTCCCGTGCCCATGTCGCACCACTATAGATCGGACCGGTGTGGGGGCGGGAGACCTGATCCCGTGCCCGCCCCGCGCCACTGTAGATCTGGCCGAGGTTGGGGCGAGAGGTGCTTGTTCAACGATGTGAACGCCGTGTGGTTCTCTGCGACCCGGCGGACACACTTGGCTGCAACAATCGGCGGTTCAGGGGCGTGGGAACACTTCGACTATCCGCACTCATGGACCTCTATATTCATCCTCTAAAAGAAATATTTCATCCTAGTCATCATAAAATATACAGTTTTCCCGCATCCATCCATCCTCTGTATCATCCTCTATCCACTATGGGGTCCACTTGTCACTTTATCTAAATATATCCATGTGACATCTTGTTATGAAGAATTTATTGTCACGAATTTAATGGTGTAATCAGAATTTAATTTGGTGTTTTAGTTTGTGAGTTATAATATTTTTTTATATATGAAAAAAGTTTGGACACGCTTTCCTAGGATACACAGTATCTTTCATGCCGTGCCTGCCGAAGCTTGCAGGTGTCCGCTACGACGCCAGGAATGGCGTACCTCGTGCGTTTAGCGTTCCATTTTGTGTACCCGGTGCGGCACTTCATTGACGCTATACGCTGATATGTCTCTTACCGTGTGCTCTTACAGGTCCCGGTGCAGCTCGTCTTCGTAGGGTTCGTCTGCCTTCCTTTCCGTTCGTGTTGCCCAGCCTCCTTCCAGCCCTCAGACTACCCGCACTCATGGACCTCTATATTCATCCTCTATATGTCCTAGTCAGCAAGATTCTCTCCTCTATACTCAATTCTCCCGCACCCATCCATCCTCTATATCATCCTCTATCCACTCTATCCACTGTGGGACCCACTTGTCACTTTATCTAAATATATCCATGTGTGATCTAGTTTTGAAGGATTTATTGAGACAAATTTAATGGTGAAATCGAAATTTAATTTGGATTTTTGGTTTGTGAGTTATAGCATTTTTTTTCTTTGTTTAGCTAGTGGGGCCCGCCACTGTAGAGTATAGAGTAAGCACAGTACTACTCTAAATATAGAGTGAGAGAAAGGATAGAGTATCGTTTTAGAGTACCCAGTGCAGCAATTTTTACTCTATATTCATACTCTAAAGCTTTAGAGTATCGTTTTAGAGTACCCGCTGCGGGTAGTCTCAGGCGTGGCTGTCGGCATAATGGCAGTAGGCTGTTTTTCATTGTATGCCACCCTCGTGCCTTAGCGGCAACAACAAGATTGTGAGATTGGTGTGGACATGGCACAGGTAAGTCAATTATTCAGCTGATCCAGTTGAATTCTGTCCCGTCCTAGGTATGCAGGCCTTGCGCTTGATGATTTGCCTCTCTGAACTCATGTGGCGATCACCTTGTGCTTGATGATTTGCCCATGTGAACTCGTGGTGTTCCAATGCATATTTTAATTACTGGCCAAGTAACCACACCTAGGTTCAAATAAGGACAAATTTTGGATCCAAATCTGGAAGAAGGGAATGTGTAGGCATCTGGTAACCATGTCAATCAAACATAGGAGTATGAATAAAGAGCTGGAGTGCTGCAGTGATGGACAAGAAGAGCGAGAGATACGTCTGTCCTGTGTGCTTGCAAGTCTACTGATTAGTGAATTGACGTTATATATACAATTAAATAGGATTAGCTATCTAAAGTTCTGTACTTACCTGTCAGATATATAGCACTGAGAGATTCCTTCTTCTGAAAAGTGAAAGTAATAAAGAATTATTCATTGCATTAAGTTTCAAATAGTGTAGAATGACATTAGAATTAATTCTAATTAGGACTTTTTCCCCAGTTGTGCATTCACATTTAATTTGTTCATCTGATTTTTCTATATGCCTGAGATTACATACATATGTTATACGCAACAGTTACAACTCTGCAACATTTGATGGTGGTGGTTGGAACATTCCTTCTTTTTTTTCTGAGAACTGAAACAAAGGGCACACGTTTCTGCCAATGATACATGGTTCATAATTTATGGCCTTTCTTGGCATTTCTCCTTGCATAATCTAACAATATATCAACTAAAACTGATTAAATAAAATCAGTAATTCAACAAGAATTGAAACAAGGGACACATCTTTTTGTCAGCATTTCATAGTCAATAATTTATGGTAGTGCTTAGCAATTAGCATTCCACTTAGATGACCTTACAATTCATGAAATAAAACTAATCAAATATTTTCCTGTGCTAATCTATGTCATAGCTGAAAGTGGGCATCATTGTGTGTGTACAGTAACTGTCAGGAATAAGCTGACATGTATCGGTTTTCTATTTTCAGGTTCAAAATAGTTGCGCCGCAGCAAATGAATCCACACTTGAAACTGACAATTGTGATGAATTAGTTGCAAGCTCTGATGATCAAGCTACCAAAGCATTATGGTTTGAATGTTATTTCCCTATGGTTACAACACTCCTGGTTTCTAATAGCTCATTTGTTCTGTCACTGATAAACTTTGCTGAAAATTCAAAAAGCAGAGTTTGAACCTTCCAAAAGTTTCCCTAATATGTCTCTAGCCTAATGTTCCACAAGAAGCAGCAAGCCTGGTTTCATGAACTTGAACGCTTTTTAAGTCATAGCTAATCTTAAGTTAATGCAATGATGTACTCACTTTGCAATGGAATATTGAGGAAGACATGCCATGAGGTGGAAGAGGGTGAGAGTGCATGGCGCTGGATGCCTTGAGGTTGTTTCCTACTTATTCCTTTGTCTCTTTTCTTATACGATTCTGAATGTAATTAATCACATTAGGGAAAGTAACAAGTTTGTAATGCATAGCTAACTTTCATCTTCCATAGCTCCACTTGTGGATTCAAATGCATCACTCTTAAGTGGATTATTATTTTTTCTTATTTCCCTTATGCTAAAAGTTACGCAGCTCCAGTTAATTATACATGGGAACTGGTTTGTAGTTTTCTTTTTGAAAACGATTTGTAGATTTTTACTATGGCTAGGATCCATTTTTTAGTTTCCCCCATTTTTAACTTGTATCTTTTAAGTGAACTTTTACTCCTCAACTGGGGCTGTGGAAGAAAATGAATATACACACATTTGCGCAGGTGCGATGATTTAATAAATTGTTGGGTTGATTCTTTAATATTACTCCCTTTATTCTAAATTATAAGACGTTTTTAGATATATATAGTTTTAGTTTTGCATTTCAATATACACTATGTCTAGATATAGCAAGAGCTATGTATCTAAAAAAGCCGAAATATTCTATGTAATTTAGACAAAGGAAGTACTATTTAGATAAATCGCTTTTATATAATAATTGTTGTCCTGTAGCAAGGCACGGGTATTCATCTAGTAAAGAATCAAGGATGATAAAAGAAAGAGGCCTATATCGTGGTAAACACAAAAGTAGGTCATTTTATTACTCAATCTAATGTTCAATATGTCAATAAAAAATATTTTCTCAATGCTGACAACACAAGTTCGTTGTTAACAAACTAATTAGAACTCATCATCTCTTTTTTATTGTTTTTAACATTTTATTTTGGTTTTGAGGAAATTTTAGATAACAACATATACAATGAAAATATAGATATGAAATTGTATAAGGTTACTTTAGATAAGGGTCCAGTCTTCCTACGGTCATCATACTGGCTGTGTGCTTATCTCTAGTATTCTGTCTATGTTAGCACCAAACTATCCAACTATTGAGGAATGCAGCAGTAGTATGCAATGTGCAAATGCAACCTTAGTTACTTACTAGACCCATCCTGGCACGGAGATCCAACCAAAAACAGGACCCTCTGTGTCAATCCAGCCAGTGTATTAACTAAGGCCATGTTTAGTTCCTAAAATTTTTTAAGATTCCTCGTCACATCGAATGTTTAGACACGAGCATGGAGTATTAAATGTAGATGAAAAGAAAAACTAATTACACAGTTTGGTGGAAAACTACGAGATGAATCTTTTAAGTCTAATTAGTCCATGATTGGACACTAATTGACAAATACAAACGAAAGTGCTATAGTAACCCAAGCCAAAAAATTTCATGAACTAAACACATCCTAAGTTACAGTTTGTTCTTCTCGAGGTGAAGGACTTGCTAATACTTTGAAGGATAGCATTTCATTTACCCACACACCAGTGCACCATATGTGTGGGTAAGTGCGTATACTCACCCTGCTCGTTTCGCTGGTTCAGCGGAATCAGCAGCCATTCAGCAGTATTTTTCTCTCATAATAAACCAGCGAACAGTACTTTCAGTCACAATAATCCAGCGAAACGAACAGGCTGCAAGTAAGAGCCACCGCGAAAACGCAATGGGATTCTTTGCTCGCTTTGACTGGCAGCTTGGCAGGTTCCGGTGAGTGAGCTAAAGTACCGTAGATTGGCGCTCTCGGTGCATTCAGCTCAACGAGGATGCCAGCTTACTTTGGGGAACGGACGTTCGGACGGTGCCGGCACAGGAAGCAAGCGAGCGCAATGTGTCGGGTTCGTGAGCGAGCGCACCAGTAGTGAGCCTGCGCCGCTCCGGACATCGCCTACGCCACCCCGAACGTCGCTCACGCCGCCACTCGCTTCCCACACGTGCATCCCATGTGCAACACCCGATCTATTTTAGAAACATCTAGATGGCAACGGTTGCAACATACGAAAGAAGACAAATGAAATACTTGAAAGAAGCGTTTGAAACACATGTATAAACGTTTGAAAAACATTTGAAAACAATTGCAAACATATGCAACATTCCCATGAAACACTTGCAAATGAACATATGAAACATCTGAAAACACTTAAAACATATGTTTGCAACATGCATGTATATGCAAATCCAGATCTATTTTTGCAACATTCAAATAAAACACTTGCAACATATGTCTATAATAGATGAAACATTTGGAACATACACTTGAAACATCATCGCAACATATGCAATATTCCAATCTATTTTTACAGTATCAATATAAAACACTTGCAACATACCTTTGAAAACACGTAAAACATACCCTTGCAAAATACGCTTTTAACGAAATGTCATCTTGCTGCTTGGACGAATGTAGGCTCGTCGTTGTGGAGCTCGACGCCGGCACGGAGGTCGGCGGCGGTGCATGGAGCTCACAGCGGCGCGGAGCTCGCCGGCTGGGAGGCGTCACACGAAGTTTGTCTCCTCGTCTGCTTGCTGGAGCATCCTTCACGGAGGCTCGCCAGCTCGGTGGCGCATGCATTGAGCTCGACGGCGCGCCATGAAGGCAAGGCTGGAAGGCGAGCGAGTGTAGTGTCGAGGGAAGAAAGAGGATGAGCACGGGTAGCGCGGGGCCATGCAAGAGGAAAGCAGGCAGTGAGAGAGTAAGGCGGTCAGCGTCGAAGGAGTGGCGAGCGGAGATGAGCAACATCATCGGGGAGAGGAGCAACGACGTAGGAGAGAAGTCTGTTATGTGGAGACTGTTAGGCTGTTCGTAGACTTTATGGGCTGTAGTCGAGTTAAAACAGCGTCTAACGTGAAATAAACAGTCCGGACGCCCGTATCGGAGCATTTGCGTTTGGGGAAGCCGGAAGCGTATCATGGAAGACCTGATCAGTGATCACTGATAGTAGGTTCTTTAATGTTGTCTCGCATATCATCATCAGCCACATCTAAGAAAAAAACGGCATCGTGGTACGGCGGGATGGAAGCCTGGAGCTCTGCCATTTGGAGCCGTACAGCTTGCTCCGATCCTGATCGAGCTAATCTCCGAGGCATTGTTTGCTGAGACAAAATAAAAGGAGTATATATACAAGTTGATGGGAGACCATCATATGCATTAGTAACCACTTGCGAATTGTTTGTACGGTCAAATGCAGCTGCAGTAGCGCGACATACGACGCGAGCATTGCCCCTGCCATTTGGATGCCTGGATCTATTCATCTATCCATCTCTTTTGTTTTTCTTGGGATGTGCTTGCCTTGCTTGGATCTATCCTTGTGTATCGTCGTATGTTAGACTGCTACGAGTTGCAAGTACTAGTGTACTTACTCCCTCCGTCCCTAAATACTTGTCGCTTTACGCTTCCCGAGAAACAACATTAATTAAATATATATTAAAAAATATTAATATTTATAGTATATAATTAGTATCATTGGAAAGGTCTTTGAGTCTAGTTTTTTAATAAATTTATTTGGAGATACAAATGTTGCACGCATTTTATATAAATCGAGTCAAACTTGTGGGCACAAAAACCGGAAACGACATCTAATAAGGGACAGAGGGAGTATATCATTGTCTGTCAGTCACCATACATCATCAGTAGATTTGAGCAATCTTTTTAGCCCCCGCCTTCTACTTTTCCCAGGGGCCGGGCCAGGGCAGAGGGCATCGTCAATCATGTGCACTAGTGTGACATCCCCATGTGATGATCCCTGCTGCCCATCATCGATCAATCCTCGCTTATAAATAACTAAAGTAGTAATGGCTTTGTTCAGCTCAGCCACAGTCATGGATCATTTTAGACGTCTAACTCTGAGTGTGGGCCAGTAATAATATTTTTTTATATACAGCATATTGTGGAACTATAATAGGTTTTCAGTATTGTGGACGGTGAGTATCCTCAGTGATAAATCTACTCGTTGGCCAGCTTCACACTACACATCTAAGGACTTATTTGACATGACCTTTTTTAAGGAATCGGAGCACTTGAGAAGAAGCCACAAACAATAGCTCATTCTCCAAACCTAAAATAACTCTTGCTTCTCCACTATTCACTAAAATATGACTTGTTCTTTTAAAGTATTTTATATGGCTCTTCTCACTCTTTTGTATAAGCTACTGAACCGGAACCGAAGCTAGAATAGAGCCGTACCAAATAGACCCGATACTATAGTTTCATGGATGTATTGCAGCAGAAAGATAATTTTCAAAAGGGTCAATATCTGAGAACTAGGGGTGATTGAAACTTGTAACAGAACCGCCCAATTATACGAGATTAAGTAAGAAAATCATCCAACGGATGGACAATTTACCAAACTTAAGCCCGTATAACCCGGTAGTCCGTGAAATCTCGACGGATTTCAAACCATTTCACATCACAGCCAAGATCGTAATAAGTTCAGCGATTACCTTCATAAGTTACACAGTAGTTTGCGGCACAAAATACATCGGAGTTTAAACATAGTTATTACAAACCAGTTTCGAATAAAGTAGCGGAAGCATTAGTTCAAAGCGCACACACACACACATCTTTTCCAAAATACAGTGCCAGCTCGCGATCATCTCCCACAAAAGCATCAGGCGAGGAGTAGTGAGTGACCATTGCCCATGGTCCTAGGCTTCGCCCATCGCAGGGTAGAGACAGTTGATACAATAACCATAGTACATCTGTCCATCTGCAACAAGTGGGAACAAAGCCCTGAGTACGAGAAGGTACTCAGCTAGACTTACCCGACAGAACCAAAACAAAAGACTCCAAGGATCATGATAGGCATTTTGGTGGGGTAGCTGACTCATTTGCAAGAAAAGCATTTTCAGCTTAGCAAATCATTTACAAAAGCAGGTCACGTTTCAATTCTTTATTCTCCTGTCAACTATGTTTGCACTTTATGCTGAAGTAACCATGTAATTAAGCAAGCAAGGATTACCATTGATAATTTACAATAGTTACCATGTCATTTCCCACATAACTATCCAAGTGTTGCATCCATATTACTACGATGAAGTAACTCAAGTCAAGTGTTCACTATCCAGTGAACGATGGCGATTCGAATCGATTATTGACCAGCTGGTAATTTATTCCTCACACAAACCTCACTCACCCGCTAAAGTGAGGTATTGGTCACCGAGTCAACCATTCAGGTAAAGTCGCGAGCTTGCCAGGAACCACATGTACCCGGGGGCCGCCCGACTGCTCTTTGGCCTTATCATCGCGCCCCCGTTTCCTGCCACTACTGCTCCGGTACAGTGCGTTGCGGGCAATCTACTCGGCCCGAATAATCTCCCGGCTTCGCGGTCGAAAGGTACTTTATCCGGCCAGCTAAATGTGAGGCATGCGTTCAACATGACCCGAGGCCCGACATCGGACGGTCCTTAATCGACACAGACGGAAGGCACTACAGTCCAGAACCCTGCAAGCTTCCGCCCGGTCTCATATTCACTTCCACACTTAGTTATTCTCACATGACATTTCTTTCACATAAAACCAGGTAATCCCTTATAGCTCGCGGATGACAGGCAATCACCCGACTTCTACCGGTCTAAGCAAGCTAAGCAAGTATTGACCGTGGACACCAGGGTGACAAGGATCGGGTAAAACAAGGTGGAAACAAGGTATAATGCAACAACGTTTGCAAACAACTCCTAAACTTAATGCATCAGATTAAGTGAAATTAGTAAATAATTATTTGCAAACCG
Organism: Saccharum spontaneum; assembly: GCA_022457205.1. Lineage (NCBI taxonomy): Eukaryota > Viridiplantae > Streptophyta > Magnoliopsida > Poales > Poaceae > Saccharum > Saccharum spontaneum. Next base: position 22,462 of record JAKOGQ010000077.1, read on the forward strand.
AGGGAGAAATGCTCCGGGGCTTGCCTCGCTCGAAGGTACTGGGACGATGGTCAGGGCACTCCGGAAGCTCTTCACCGGACTCCTCTTCAGCTTCTGCTAGCTCCGGCTCCGTCACTTCGAGCTGCTCCTCTGCGTCCTCGGGAACAACTGTCGGAACCACTTCCTGCGATCCTGTATGATGCAGAAGAATGAGTGCAACATGCATAGGTGCAATGCAGAAGTGACATGAGATGATGAAGATGCGGAATGCATGCGGTGTAATGAATGTATTATGTCATCGGATTATGCGGAACTTATGACTCTTCTACAAGGTAGTCTACGTCATCCAAGAACATGTACTCGAAAACTACCACTACTATTCTCTACCATGCAAGAGCACTTGAACACTCAAGATGCTTCAAAGATACACCAAAGTATACCTTACTAATTATCTTTGCATTAAAGAATAAATAGAAATCCTAATTAGTCCTAAGGTTGAACAGCAACACATATTTTAGTAGCTCAGAAAAATCTTATAAAATTACAGTGGGTTACTAATATCAAGAATAGCTTGACATAAAATTTTTACTGCATTTGGATAATTAGAACTTACTATACAAAAATAACAAACTATGGCCTCAAATAGATATTTAAAATACTTTACATTATGAAAAGTATCAAACAACAGATTTAGGAATTTTTCTATTATCTACTACCTAAACAAACACTATGGAAAAATTATCACTTGCATGTTTTATTCAAATTTATTTAAATAACAAAAATAACAATTATTGGTAACAAAAAGCATTTGAACTGCAACTACAAATTTTTCTACAGAACAACCATGAAAAAAAATTACCCTAGCAAGTACATGGCACAACAGGGTTAATAAACTTGGAATCACATTTTTCTGATTTTTCTACATTTTCTTATCAATTTTTCAAGAAAACACCAATTTCAAGGATTAAATAAAACACTACATAAAAGTAATGAAATATTGACATGCAACATTTTTATACCATAGATCAGGTTCAAATGAGTACATACAATTTTATTTCACCAACTTTGGAGCTAAAATGACCAAGAAATCATTTTACAAGTGTTTTTCATCAATAATATTAAAAGAAATCGGAATTTGTTTTTCTGAAAAAAAAGGAATCGGGCCGGCCCGAGGTCAACAGTCGGCCCGTGGCCGTTTTCCCCGGCCTGTCTCGCGCGCGCGGGAGGTCCACCGAGCCGGCCCGCTCGGGGCACGGCCCAGGGGCACGGTCCTGCCCCCGCGAGGCGCGGAGCGCGTCGTCGGCGTTCGCGCGCGCGACGTCGCGGCGGCGGCTATGGCCGACCGGCCGGCTCCGGTCGCGAGCGGGCGGGGCAGCGAGCGCACGCGAATCCCGGTGGAGTGACGAACCCGTTTTTGGAGAAAAGGGGAACGAGGAGGTAGCGGGAAGTCGCCTCGACGGGAGGCCGCGCGCGGTGGCGCCATGGCCGTCGGCGGCGAGGTGCGGAGGAGCTCACCTAGAGCTTGGAAGATGGCGCAAACGCGAGCTCGAAGCGGAGGAAGGCGAGGCGGAGCTGCGGGCGCGGTTAATTGCGAAATGGTGCGGCGGTGAGGGCGAATCACGCCGGCGGAGCGGCGGTCACGGCGAGGTGGAGCGCGAGCTTCTCGGCTCGGGAAGGGAGGAGGAGGGAGTGCGGGTGCGAGCGAGCGGACGCTTGGGCCGGGGCAGGTGTAGGCGGGCGCGGGAGTGCGGTGACAGGCCGCGGCCGACGCGCGGCAGGCGCTGCAGGCGCGGGGCCGCCACGCGGCGGTGTCCTTCTGCCGCGGTCGCGGCGTGGCGCGGCGCCAGCGCGCGGACGCGGGCGAGAGGAGGGGGAAGATGGCCGGCTGGGCCGGGCCGGAGGCGGAGCAGCGCGGGTGCGCGCGCGCGGTGAGGCGGGCCGACTCTGGCTCTGGGCCGAATCGGTGGCGGCGGCCCGCGAGGAAAAGAAAATCAATTTTTGATTTTTGATTTTTGAATTTAAATGCAATTCAAACTTCAAACCAAATTTTGAACAAGAAGAAAGCATTTTATGGATTTGGCCCAAAAATAAAAGTTGCTCAAAATTGAATTCTCTACAACTTTGATTAAGGGGCCATTTCAAAATTCTTAATAGATTTTAAATGACAAAATAAAAGCTAAATTAGGGAATAGTTTTGAATATTTTTCATAATTATTTTTGAACAAGTTTTTTGACCAAATTTGAGCTCCAAAATTTGAACTAAGGTTCCAAGTGATATAAGAATTATGGTTGCAAGGCTTTTGATATAATGTGATTATCATATTATTATAGTTCATTAAATATAGCATGTTTAAGCTTTTACTTTAATCAAATTATACCATTATCATACATGATTATAATGATATGAATGCTATGCAATATGATTGCCATGCAAAAATGCATTGCGCAACACCGGAGTGTTACAGCCCTCCCCCCTTATAAAAATCTCGTCCCGAGATTTGGGTTACGAACCATTTATTATAAAAATCTTCATAGGCGTTCTTTAAGTATTCACCCGTTT